>VSMD01056618.1:0-74079 GCA_008750895.1 Mirza zaza
CCTTAAAAAATAAAATAAAATAAAATGATCCTCCTGCCTGCAGTATGACTACACAGCCCTACCTCCAAATTCCTCCAGTGCATCCTCTATACTGTTGCCAGGAGAGTCTTTATAAAACATGAATCTTATTTTTATTCTCCATTTTAACTGCTGTAATATAAAATCGTGATTCCTTGACCTAGCATGCAGCCCCTTTTTAATTGAATTCCTGTGCTCCTCTCAGCCACCTTCTGCTCAGCCTTCCCCTCGGCTGGCAACTTTTAATTTCACAATACAAAAGTATTTATTAATGCCCAGCATCCGTCCTTCAGTTTCACATGTTAACACTTTCTTCTACTCCAGACACTCTTAAATACTACCTTCCCTGCCCTGTTTCTGTCTGTTGTACGTTTCTGATTGTCATTAATATCTAGCATCTCCTGAGAGCCTCCAACGTGTCAGGCATTGTCTGAGGTGCCTTATATATGATTCAATGCTCACAACAGCTCTACCCATAAGCATTTTTATCCGTATTTTACAGATAAAGGAGTTGAAGCTCGGGGAGCCCAGGATCCCATAACTAGAAAATGGAAGAGCAGGGCTATGAACAGCACTTTCTTGCCACAGCTCTGGCGTGTGGTGTCTCCCCACTGAGTTGCACCCACTGAGCCGCCCCTAGGGTGACAGCCTCTCCTGAGAGCTGCAGGCTCCTCGCTGGCAGGGCCTTTTCTTTCTCTTTGTAGCTCCATGACCTGGGCCATCCATTTAGCAGTTACGTAAATAGGGTTAATTTATGACCGTGACTGACATCTTCACACCACCAGTCCCACACTCTCGACCACGTGGCCTTGCCCCTTCAAAGCTGCCTAAGAAACGCCTGCGCTTCACTGAAGTTCATTTCTTCAGGCTATGAAGAGGGTGCTCTGGTCACTGAACACGGCTGTCCACGAACACTCCTGTCTTGTGTGGTCTGCCTGTGAGAACGCTTGCAAGCATACTTATTTTCTCTTCCTGAGGATTTTGTGTATGAGGTGGGATTCTTGCATACTCATGGCTTGTGTTCTTCATGCCATCAGCAGGACACCCGCTTTGCGCTGTCTTTTCAGTGGTTGTAACTGACCTCTGCTCATCCATCTATACAGGCTTTTTTATTTTTTTCATTTTTATTATTACAGTAACAATGCATGTTTCATCTCATCCCAAAACATTTTGATAGATTTATTTTTTGTATAGACTGATTTGAAATTTCATATAGAAAAATAAATGTAAGAATTCCCAAGAATATATGTGGGAGAAAGAATAATGGAGGTGGTACATGTAATACCAGACATTGGAATTTACTTTAGATCCAATGTAATAAAAAAAAAGGGGGTATTTGCACAGGAAAAAGCAAATAGAGCAGTGGAATAGAATCAAACCAAGAAACATATATAAGTACACGTGGGAGGTTACTATATAATCATGAGAATGTTGCCATTCCATGGGAAATAGTTTATTAATAAATAATATTGGCATTATTTGTCTATCAAAACAAAAAAGTGAAGTTATGATTTTAAAAATATATTTAAACATTCAAAGTTTTAAATGAAGAAAGTAACACTATCCATCCAAATACTTTTTTTACTTGTTATAACACATATTATCTTTTCAATTTAAAAAGGATAGAAATTACACATGGACATAGAGTGGAATATTAGACATCGGAGACTCTGAAGGTGGAGGGGTGAGGGAAGAAAAATTGCTGAATGAGTATAACGTACACTATTCAGGTGACTTCCCAACTGGGCAGTATATCTAGGTAACAAAACTGCCCTTGTACCCCCTACATTTATAAAATTTTTGTAAAGTATAGAATTTATTTTAAAAGTAATATTTTCATATTACACATTATATTTACATATTACGAACATTTAGAAATTCAGAAATTTTAGAAGTAAATTCTGAATGACTCCTTCCTTCCCTGGTACCCTCAATGTGTAGTTTCTCCTCCTTGGTATTTTTATGTACATTTACATATATACCTGCACACAGATATGTGAAGAATTGTTTTCACCTTCATGGGGGTGATACTATAGTATGTTGCAAATTCCATTTTTTTACAGTATATTTATAATTGTGGACAACCTTCCACAAAAATATATAGAAACGTATCTCATTTTTTCTAAAGGCTACACAATATTCCATTATATGATTCTACTTCAGTATATTTAAGTAATCCTTTACTTATAAAAGAGGTCTTTTAATAGATTTTTTTAAAGTCAAATCATACGAAAGATCAAAAATGAAAAGTATAGCCTGGCAACTAAAAATAGAAAAAAAATTAGCAGGAAGTGGTGGCACATGCCTGTAGTCCCAGCTACTTAGGAGGCTGAGGCAGGAGGATCGCTTGAGCCCAGTAGTTTGAGGTTGCTGTGAGCTAGGTTGATGTCGCAGCACCCTAGCCCAGGGGACAGAGTAAGACTTGTCTCAAAAATAAATAAATAAATACGAAAGAAAAGTAAAGCTATCTTTCTTACTATATATCCGATTTTTTTTTTTTTTGCAGGAATAAATACAAAAAGGTTTTTGTGTTGTAGTTCTTATGGGGTTACCATTACAAGCTAAATTACATTTTCTTCTTTTCTGCCCCCATCCCAACCTTAGGCAGTAGCTATATTGACTTCCTGATTTGAAAACTGTACAATCTAATGAGACTGTCTCCCATCTCCTCTCCTTCCCTTTACTCTGTGACTAGCATTATCTATTCCACATTTAGTCTATAGGTTCATTCAAAGCTTTTGAACCAGCTTTAAAAGGCATTAACGGGATTATGTTCTTATAAATATTTACTACGAAAACCAAGTTATGCAATTGGATTTATAGAGAAATAAATACAATGTTAAGACACTAATCTTTAGCCTTGCAAAGAATAATGCCCCAAACACAAAGGTCCAGTGGTTTCTCTTTTCATTTCCTCTGAGTTTTCTTCTCTTTTGTAAGTCATATTCAACTGCTCCTCCTGTGACTCATGTACTCTTTTTATATGTCTTTTTTGTTTGTGCTGCTGGAGAGCCCGACTGAGTAATGTTTTTGGACAGCTTGTGAGGGTGATAAACTTTCTGAGAAACTTGTATGATTGAAAATGTTACGTAAAATAATAGTTTCGATATAGAATTCTAAACTCATTATCTCAGGGAGGTTTTTTGTTTTGTTTTGTTTTTTTAATAATCTTTGCTTCTTTGAGTATTAGCGTCCACTTTTGCTAAAGGGAAATACGCTGTTTATCTAATTTTCTTTCTTTTATAGGTGACCTAACTTTTTTCTCTCTCTCTGGCAAATTTTTAAATTGTCTTTTTAGAAATTTCAACAGAACATGTACAAAAATATGTCTTTTTTCCATCAACCCCACTTAGTCTTGATGAGGCCTTCAATATGAATGATCTTATTTTTCTTCAGTGTCAGATATTTTTATTCCATTATTTTTTATTATTGTCCCTCTCCCCTTTCTATTTCCTATCTGTTCACATTTCTTGGGACTTTTTTCAGTCAACTATTAAACCTCTTGAATCCCTTCTCTGTAGTTTTAAACTTTCTCTTTAATTTCTTATATCTTTTTTTGTTTTGTTTTTGGTTGTTGGAAATTTCTTTGCTTGAGTCTTCAAATAAATGAGTTGGTTTCAACTCTAATATACGGTGTTCCATTGACTTTTACTCCAGCAATCATATTTTAAGCTCCAAAAACTCTTTCTTCACTTTTTTTGTAGGTACAGCAGCCTTCCTAAGTTTTCTAAGGATAATATTAAAAAGTTTTAGGGTTATTTTTGATCTATTTGTTTCCTCATATTTCTGTTGATTGGCTGCTATCTGTTCATATTTGTGAATCTTATAGGTTGCTGCTATGGTCTGAATGTTTGTGTCCCTTATATGTTGAGATTCTAACCCCCAAGGTGATAGTATTAGGAGAAAGGGACTTTGGGAGGTGATTAGAGCCCTCACAAAAAGGTTTAGTGCCCTTATAAAAGAGGCCCAAAAGAGACTCTTCCACCCTTTCCACCACATGAGGAGATGGCAAGAAGGTGCCATCTAGGAACCAGGAAGCAGGCCCTCACCAGACACCAAATCCACCAGTGTCTTGATCATGGACTTCCCAGCTTCCAGAACTGTGAAAAATGAATTTCTGCTGTTTAAAAGCTCCCCAGTTTATGGTATTTTGTGATAGCAGCCTTAACAGACTAAGACAGTTGCCTTGAAGTGCCACGCCATCAATAATGTTAAAAGCTCTTCAGATGATTTTTATGTGGGGTGAAGACCTAGGAGTGTCACTGCTGGGTCACAGGGGAGGTGTATGATTGTAAACATTCTTCTTCGTCTTGTCGTTTTCCATCTAATGATATGTCCTGCAGATTTTTCCTTATCAGTGTATAAAAAGCTCCTTCCTTTTTTGTAGTGTCATAGCATTTCATTGTATGATGGATCAGTGTTATTTAACTATTTTCCTAGTGCTTTAAAACACTCGAGTCATTTCAAATCACAGGCCAAAGAATTCTTTCCTTTAAGGCTTATCCATCTGTCATTTCACACATGTGCAGTTATACCTGCAAGATAAAGTCTTGAGAGAGGGATTGCTGGCTTGAAAGTTAAGTGTGTTACTAATTTCGATAAATTAACAAATTGCCCTTCAATTTTAACCAGCCCCAGAAAGATGACCTGACTTGATCATAGTTTCATAACAAGTTTATTTCAGGGTGAGGACTAGAACCATCGCCTTGGCCTCAACACTTTCAGTCTGGTCTTCCTTCCGCTATGTCACAGTGCTTGTCACTGTGCTCTACGAGCAGGAACTAGAGCTGTGTCAGTTAAGTTGTTGGAACTGGTCATAAGGGGCTATTCAGGGTAACATGCATCGGAGTCTAGAGAAGGCCTGAATACTGGCTGTCTTAGTCATCTCCGGGTGATATAACAAGAATACCACAGCCTGGGTGGCTTAAACAAAAGACACTTACTTCTCACAGTTCTGTAAACCGGGAAGTTCGAGATCAGGGTGCCAACAGATTCAGTGTCTGGTGAGGGCCTTCTTCCTGCTCTGCAGATGGCCATCTTTTTGATGAATCCTCACATGGCAGAGAGAGGAGGATCTAGTCTTGCTCTTCTTATAAGGGCACTAATTTCATCATTGGGGCTCTACCCTCATGGCCTCATCTAAACCTAATTACCTCCCAAAGGCCCCAACTCCTAAAACTGTCCCATTTAGAGGTAGAATTTGACATAATGAATTATAGAGGGGCAAAAACATACAGACCGTAACACCTACCCACCTCCCATCCGTCATGGTCTCACTGAAATAATAAAAGAGATATAGCCATACAAAGGCAATCCAACAATAATATTGCTATTTTAAAAAATGGAGTCAACAGTGGGGCCAGAAAGTTTAAGGAAATTTTGGAGAGAGAAACAGGTAGGAAAACTAAAGCCAGAAACATGGGAGATCATAACAGTTTTCTCTCAGTATAGCTTCCAAAGAAATCCAAAGTCAGTAAGCATAAAGGCAAAAGTAGATCATCAGGAAAACACCAAGATAATTAAGAACCAACAGTAGAACAGCCGGTTGAGCTACTTCCCTAGACCTCACCCCACTCCAGTGTACAGAGGCTACTGCATGGCTGGTATGGAAAGTTTCTGCCCTTGGTATAAAGTTCAAGACCTGCTTTCTGGTGAATGGGTGGCTGGTGAGATTGGAGAGGGGCCTTAGTAACTGTACTGGAGCTGGCAGAGAAAAGATATGGAGATTTAGGTGACTCTAGACCTCTAGAGGGAGAATATAAAAGAAGCAGCTCAGTCCAGAAATGGAGACAGGAAAGCCCTCTACCACCAGGTTAAGGCCATTGTGAGGATTCCCAGCCCCTGTCTGCTCCCTCCTTGTAAACCTGTCCATCAACACACTTGACCTCTGACACCGATGCACTCTGCCCTCTAATTCAGCAGAAAATGCATCTGGTAAATAAACCTGCATCAGGGGTGTGTTCACTTTATTATAATTCATCCTGCTCTTGCAATATGATTCTTGTTGTATTTTATTTAAGAAGTTTTTTTAAAATACTGATGTATGGACCCACATAATGACCAATTAAATCTCTAGAGGAAGGGCTTAAGAACTGATAACTTATAAAAATTCCCTAAGTTCATCCTGTTAAGTTGAACTATGTTGCTTTGTTCTCTCTCTTGAGTCATTGTGGTATCTGGCCTTTGACCTTTAGCTTTTGGATGATTTTACATTGATGAGTGCTAATTATGCTGATCCGTGTGTGACACTGTTTTGAGTAATTCCTGGAGGACAGGTCTTATCTTGAGTTCCCTTCAGTCTATGTTTGTCTGAAAAGGTCTTTATTTCTCCTTCCTATAAGAAACTTAGTTTTGCTGGGAACAAGATTCTAGGCTGGGCATTATTCTGTTAGTAATAACATTCATTGGGTGTCAGGCAGATGGAAGTGGGGCTGATGGGATGGATATATACATACCTAATGGGTGCAGTGCACACCATCTAGGGGATGGATGGACGTGCTTGAAGTTCTGACTTGCATGGGGCAAAGGCAATATATGTAAACGAAACATTTGTACATCCCATAATATGCTGAAATAAAAAAAAATTCCCTAACTAATTGTAGCTTGCAATCAGAATTGAGAAACCTTGCTCTAAACAACTGTAAATAAATAAATAGTAGTGTGTGTCTAGGACAAAATAACCCCTGCTTTTTAAATTTGGAATTGAAAGTGAAAAATAAAATTTTAAATCCACTGAATAGATAACAAATTATGTACCAAGAGAGCCATTAGCTTATAATCAATTATAATAAATATACAGGCACTCAAGCAAAAAACAAAAGCACAACCATAGGTGATCTACAGTGAAACATAATTTTTTTCAGCATGTTGAGATGAGTGTATTTAGAGTTAATGGAATAGCAATGTCTCCAGCACTAATAAATAGCCCCTATTTTACTTTAAATTTCATTTCCAGATTTTCTCTCTTTTCTTTCTATTCTCTCCTAGGATTCCATTAGACATATGGTAGAACTTTTCATTCACTTCATATGTTCAAACATTTCTTTCATATTTTTCATCTGTTTGTCTCTTTATGCCGATGGTGTTTTCTTTAGATTTTTCTTTCTGTTCACTAATTCTCTCTTTAGCTATATCCAAATGTGCTTTTGTCTTTTTTCCCAAATATACTTTTCATTTCTAGAGTTTGTTTGATTTTCTTATACATGTACATGGTCATGCTTAATAATTCCTTGTTTCTTGCTTGTCTTTTTGATCTTTTTGATCTTTCTATTGTCTCACTTGTCTTTATTATTTCTTCAAATTGGTCACCCATAACTATTCTACATTATGTATTCAATAATTCCAGTCTTTACAGTCCTTGAGGGTCCAAATCTTTCCCTTGTCATTTCCTCTGACTCTTATTTATAGAGCTTGCTTTTTCTTGCGCTGGGTGATTTTTGATAGTCAGGTTTTTGTTTTTCATCGGTGGTGATTCTGAGGTGATGCTTTCCTGAAGAGATTATTCCTATCTGCTTCTGCTATGAACCAAGGGCACCCACTGGGGACCATTTGGCCCCTTTGAGAGTCACAATTCAACATGGGATTTTCAGGCTCAGCTTGTCTATGTTGTTGTCGGCCCATGGCTCAATATCTAATTTCTTGTGCCACTGTAGGCATAAGTCATCAGGGCAACCCTCTCCCCTCTCCTCTGTCATTTGCCAACCATTCCCTGTTCTGGACAGCTTATGGTTTGGGTTTTTGTGATCATCAAAAAGCATGGTGTAACTAAGATCTTTTCTACAGCAGGTGAGTCCCTCAGAACAACACCTGGTTCACCACATTGCTGGAAACAGTTTATCTTTATGAAATATTTTTAGCAATGTTCTGGGAAGCCATGTATAATTTTATCAAAAATATGAAAGAACTTGTTTGGTAAATTATGATAAACTGGAATCAGCTGGTTATCATGTTAATATAGTGAAAATAACTCTTTCCTTCTGGTCTCTCTTGTGTTAGTCCAATATCTCTTTACTAACATCTGAAATTAATTTCTAAATTCATTTTTTGACCACAATGTTTTATATATTTTCGTGAAAAAGTGTGAGAAAATTGTGCTAATAAGCCTTTTAACTAACATTGTAAGTATTAATAACGTTACTTGATCTATTGCACGTATGTCATACTTTTTCCGATTTTCTTTTTCTCTGGATAAAGAAGTTACAGAGCTGATGCTAATGAACATCAACAATTTTGGGGAGAAAGGATGCATATATATTATATATATGCCTTTAGATGTTACAACATTTGGCACGAATGCAGGTTGTTTTAGTACATGGTCTAATTTCTTTTAGGTGTTGAATTTTGTTGTTATGTTCGTTTGCATAAATAAATCTATTGAAATAAATTAGATAATTTGGTGAGAGGACATAGTGGAAGCAAAGTAATTCAATTGAATTAACATCATTATCCTCCCAGAAGGTGAACTTGGTTCTTTAGTACCTCACTTCTTATTTTCTGATCAGGCCAGTTGCAGAAATGTGTCTTATTTTTAATTTACAGGCAAGTGAACACAGACTGCTTCCTGACCTAGAAGAGTCCAGAGTCTCCCCTTGCATATCATCTTTAAGGTTTTTTCTAAGGTGCTGGAAATAGGGAATTCTTCTAATATGAGAAGTGTTACCCCATTTTAGGAATTTAAAAATATTCAGGAGATGAAGTTTAGCTAAAAGAAGATAATATATCCCAGCATCAAGTGGAGTATATGATAGGCACTTAGTAAATATTTATTGAATGAATGAAAAATTAAGGAATAAATAATTTTTAAAATAGGGACCCAATAATACAAAAATATCATGCTGCAGTGATCTGATGATGAGATTTTATCTGCTCTTTAACTTAGCATGCCCTCTTCCCCAGTTTACACACATATATATACACACACACACAGCAAGAGAGAGAGAAGCAGAGATAAAAAGTAAACTTAATTCATTCCAGTATGAATTTTGAGACCCGAAATAAGCAATAATGATAGTAGAAATGAGTGATTTATTGCCTTAGGACATTTATTTAAGCACCCACACTTCTATAACAACCAGAAAAAAGAAAGATGTTCTTTTGGCTGATACCTCTGGCCTGTTTTATTCTATTAACTGTAGTGGAGGTTGGTTTTTTTTGCATTTTTTGCTAGTTTTTTTTTTTTTTTTTTTTTTTTTTTTACATAATTTGAGAACGGTGCACTGAATAAGAATGTGCCAGTAGAAACTAATATTTATCTTGTGAAGAGATAAAAATCAGTATCTGGAGGATTGTTCAGTAATTTATACTGAACGCAGAAAGGTTTGATAAGAAACACATTGGATTCCTGGGTGGGCACATTGTGACTCGGTGTGAAACAAAAGGCTGGGAAGGCTCCCCTGTGCCCACTGCCCCGTCCCAGTCCTGTTGTCTGGGCCCACGGCCTCATCTCAGAGCACACGTCGTGGTGGCAGTCTCTTGGGATCCCGGGCAGATGGAGATTTTGTACACTAATTTTGCAATTTAAAAAAAAAAAAAAGAAGCTTTCTATAATTGATTTTAAGTGCTGTTAAAGCCACTCTTCAGAAAGGGTTTCATATTTCTCATGTTCTCCTTCCCTATGTCCTGCATTTCCCTCACTGAAATTAGGAGATGAACACTGAGCAGGCCGGATAACCCAGCACTAAGACACACAGCAGAGAGCGAAAGTTCTCTAGGCTTTTGTTTTGTCTCCCCTCCTCTGGAAGCTCCCAGTGTCCAACGCTCCCTCTTCAGACCTTTTGGGTCAACAACAAATCCTCCCAAAAAATTCGGCATGCTGTCCTGCGGCTGCTGAGGCTCGCTGCTTGAATCAAGGGAGGTCAGACCCAAATATAAAGGGCATCAGTCAAAGCTAGGTCACAGCTCCAAGTGAGCAAAGCCACCAGGCACGGTAGGGTGGAAGCAGATCTCCAATGGCCTCTCAGTCTAGTTTTCTCCCAGAAGGAAGCCCCTTTGGACTTAGCAAGGACTGTTTCTCTACAATTAACTGTTTAAGCCATGGGAGCACCGGATAATTAATTTAACTTATTTTTTCATTCAGAACGTTTACTTAAAAGCAACCAACATTTAAAATTATCTCAAGGCAATCACCAACAGTAGACATAGCTGGGAGGAGGAATGACTAGAAGGAATTTATCACAGAGCGTTTGCTAGTACAGCCTTTGTGTGCTGCTTTGCTCAACAATCCTGGCTGAGCACTTGCTACGTGCCAGGCCATGCATGGTACAGACAGTCGTGTGAGGTGTTGGCCTAGTCTTCATGGAGTTTTCCTTTCACACATGGAAATGAGAGCCTGGCCCAACCGTTTATAGTGCAGCGGAGTTTGTGGTCAGTGGCACAGAACAGCCAGTACATGAGGGAACATTAAAGTTACTCCACAAACATTGGGGTGGGGGGATACCTTCTGGGAGGTGAACGGAGAAGGTATCTGCAGTGGTTGAACCTGGGGATAAACCAAAGTCACGGTGCTGCTGCAGAATTCGGGAAACACAAAACTCCACTCAAAGGCTCCTTAGTGTTTCAAGGTGGGAGGTGACATCGGGGTGGTTGGTATTGTTGGCCATTCTGAGTAAAACCGTCAATCAACAGAAGGTGGTCAGCCCAGGGAGGAGGGAACTCGAAGTCCAGAAGCAGGAAGTGATCTTTGGCCTAAAGTTACGAGCAGTTTAGCCCTTGTGACAAAGGAATCTCCATTTTGGCTTACTGAGCCAGCAGCTTGTTTTGATTCTGCACTCACAAAATATTCTCATTGTAAATTGGCTTCTAGTTTAAGTCTATCCGCTGGGGAGAGACTTTTCTATTCATGTGACATACGTGCTTCCCTGCTAGTAGGTTACAGCTGTCATTGTAAATTAATTAATTCAGTGGCATTCTGCAATGTGTGTGTGCACACACAGACACACACACCTCAGTTCCATAAGCAGATGTAATGTGTGTCTATCCCTGTGAGACAATTTTGCCCAGAAAGTACTGTTCAAAGCCAGGTTCCCTAGCCTACTGAACTGAGGCTCAGATCCTGGCCTTGGTGAATGCCCCAAGGTGCCCTGATATGAGACCATTTAGCAGCCAGCCATCTGCCCTCTTCTAGTGATTGCCCAAACTCCCTGGATGCTTTTCAGATCAAGCTAAATGTAAGCCAAATGGCACACACCGTGCGGGACCAGCAGAGGATATACATTTCACTTCCAGGTAGAGTGATTATAGAAATGCTATCCTTAAACAAAAGGTAGACGTAATTAGGTGAAGGACCACGGTGAATGGGAACCACAAAAGCCAAGTCATTAGCCAGATGCAAAGGGATGTGCCCAGTACGGGCAGGCAGGACCTGCAGGGGAGATGTCTGTAAGGAGGTAGTGGAAGATCCCATGGGAAAGGTGGGTTCGGCCATTGTAGGAGACTGGAACTGCTTGAATCAGTTTTTGAACCCTATTGAGTAGGAGCTAGAACAATTGATAGGTCTGAGTAAAAGAATCTGCACTGAAAAAGGTATACTATGATTGCAGCCAACAAGATGGATTTGACTGAAGTACAATTTAGAGGCAAAGACACAAGACAAGCTGTTGTCATGAGACAGCTATGACAGCAAATAATCAAGTAGGATGGATGCAGATAGATGAGTGAAAGGAAGATATAAGTCCTATAAGTGCTAGGGAAAAAGGAAGGAAATCTCCCTTAAAATTTCCATTAATTAGTCCACCTTCCTTCTCTAGCTAAGATTTCTAAATAGAATTGTGCATTGATAAGATAGCATTTGGAATATCAGAGTCCAATGGAGCATCTCACCTCATTTTCCTAAGAGGGGAGCTGGCTCTAGGAAGATGGCAGCAAGATAAATATTAACTAAAAATCAGGGAAGATATCAGCAAGAAATGCTGAGTGGCCCACATAAGGTCAGGCAAAGGCTGAGGAAGTGGGTGGGTGCGGGCGCCGACTTGGTTAAGTGTTAGGCCAGGTGGTTTGGGAGTTAGGGAGGCAGAGATGAACTAGGCTACTTCAGCAGAGTGGGAACCAGAGGATGAGTGGATCAAAGTTATGTTAGTATGTGAGTTAATGAGGCCCCAGAATAGAAACAGAAGTCTTAGGTGAGGGAAATTCCAGTGGAGAACTATAGATCTGAGAGTGGTAAATTATAATAGCTTATGGTACAATTTATTGTATAGAGTCTGGGATAGAGTAAAAATGCCAATTAATCGATAGGCCAGGTAACTTCAATACAACCCTCAGTTGAGCTAACCACTCTGCTGGAGCCTCAAGAGAAGCTGCAAATTGGACCCCTTGCGTGTTGTTGGTAGGAATGTAAAATAGTGCAGTTGCTGTGGAAAAGTTTGGTGGTTTCTCTGTAAGCTAAACATAGAATTGCCATACGACCCACAATTCCCCTCCTGGATATATACCCAGAAGAACTGAAAACAGGAACTCTAACAGATACTTGTACACCAATCTTTATTGTAGCATTATTCACAATTGCCAAAGGTGGGACAACCCAAATGTCCATCACCAGATGAATGGATGAACAAAACGTGGTGCATATAGACCAGCGGATGTTATTTAGGCATAAAAAAGAATGAAGTTCTAATACAGCTACAAAATGGATAAAACTTGAAAGCATTATGCTAAGTGATATAAGCCAGGCAAAAAGAACAAATATAATATGATTTCACTTGTGTGAGATATCAATAATAAACGCATTCATAGACACAAAAAGTAGGTAGCCAAGGACCAGAGGGAACAGGGAGTTACTGCACAGTGGTTAACAAAGTTTCTGTTTGGAATGATGGAAAAGTTTGGGAAATAGATAGTGGTGACGATTACACAACGTTGTAAATGCAATTAATGCCACTGGATTGTATAGTAAAAACGGTTGAAATTTGGAAGCACCCAAGATGTCCTTCAGCAAATGACTGAATAAATAGGCTGTAGTACATCCCAGATGATGGAATATTATTCAGTGCTAAAAAGAAATGAGCTATCGAGCCATGGAAAGACATGGAGGAACTTTACAGGCATATTACTAAATGAAAGAAGCTAATCAGGAAAGGCTATACACTGTATGATTCCAATCAGATGCCATTCTGGAAAAGGCAAAACTAGGAAGACAGTAAAAGGATCGGCGGTTGCCAGGGGTTAGAGGGAAGGGACGGATGAACAGGCAGAGCACAGAGGATTTGTAGGGCAGTGAAACTATCCTGTATGATCCTATGGTGGTAGATACATATCATACATCTGTCAAAACCGTAGAATGCACAACTGCAAGACTGAACCGTAATGGACGTTAGGTGATAATGATGTGTCAATGTAGCTTCATCGATTGTAACCAATGTGCCCCACTGGTGGGTGGCAATAATGGGGGAGATTACCTGTATGGGGGTGGGGCACAATATATGGGAAATCTCTGTGCTTGCTGCTTAATTTTCCTGTGAACTCAAAACTGCTCTAAAAAGTAAAATCTATTAAAAATGATTTGAATGACAATTTTGTTTTATATCTCTTTTACCACAGTAAAAGAAATTTTTAAAACATAAACTGCAAAGGCAGCTTGGAGGGTTAAGGGTGAGAGAGAAAATGCAGTCTGCGTCTTCCCGTTGCTGCCTCGGTCTCCTCCTCAAGGCAGCTGTCTCTGTTGCCCTGAGAGCATGGAAGGGACTCATGTACCGTCACAAGTGGGACCGCACTGTGAGGTGGCAGCCCAGCATCCCCCCAGGGGCTCTTGGAGCCAGTTCCGGGGGACCTAAATAGCTTCCTCGTTGATTGGAATTAGCTCCGCTGCCAGTCCCTGCTGCTAGCATACATGTGTGGACCAGGGGAATTTTTGAAGCACTGGTTTCTGAAGCTTTTTGTTTGGTAGAATGCCAGAGAACACAGCTTTTGCTGTCATAATTGGTCTAAATTTAAATGCTCACTTGTTTTTGTTTTAAATTGGTTTGTGTGTGCATGGACACAGCTTCAGTTTGTGGGCATAGAGTATATTTTGTCAACATGGAGAGAGTGAATCAGAGTTTTTTGTTGTCTTAAACAGCCCTTGTTTTCAGTCTCGATGTCCTTATGCTTTGATAAATGTCCTCCAGCCTTTGAGTCAAGGAGAGGTTGGAATCCAACTACTTAATTGGAGGTTTTCCAGTTCACAGTAGTTAACTTTTCTGCAACTTGTCTCCTTAATTTAGAACAACATTCAAAGAATAATAAGCACTATACCTCACATCAGCTTTAGCCTATTTCTAGACTGCTATGTAGAATATTCAGAACTAAAAGACATTTATTGCCTTTCAAGAGTTTTCAGTAAGATTGTAGAGGAAGAAGAAAAGTTGTCTAGAAATTTATTAGCAATTTTCAGTCAAATTGCTAAATAGTCTGGCTTAATATTTTTCAGTGAATGTAGCATTCATTTGCATGTTAAATCACATTACATCTGCTTCCATTAATGAAATTATTTTTAGAGTTAGGCAACCAATACAGTCTTCTGCAATATTCAAATCCTGACGTAAGAAAGCGTGCTGGCTCAATTGTATGTTCAGATACTTTCCAAAACATCTTAAATCATCGATGCTCATTCTTTCAAGCTTGAGTTCATGGCTTTGGTGAGAGTTGTGATAGTGGTTAATGTACATAATAGCTTAGGAAACAATAGCTGTTTTGTTGTTGTTGTTTTCCAGATAGGCCTTCCTCATTGTCCTATGCCAGAAAAACAATGAAATTGTCTGATTTAAATGTATTTATTACATGCCCTATGTGATAGACAAAGTGTACTTGTGCACAGGACAGGCACAGTGCCACACATGAGACTCTTCAAGGGAAGACAGCTCTGGCATCTTGGGACAGTCAGATTTGTGACTGCCATCACAAATTATTCCAGCAGGAGAGAAATGGAGCAAGTATCTACAGTAATCAGCTTGACTGTCCAGGGAGTCTTCTGACAAGGTCAGATTTTAAAAGGGCAGACATAAGTCTTACTTATTAAATTAGCTAATGACATGAGGCTCAGAGACAAGAGGGACTATGTTGGCTGACAAGGATTTAAAAAGGATCTCAGCAGGCTAGAATGATGGGCCAAATCCACAAAGAAGAAAGTTACAAGGGATAATTTTAAGGCCTGCCACTTGGATACAAAAAGAACACCACCATCAGAGGATAAAGGATATATGGTTAGCAAGTATAGAAAAGTTTTAGTTGAAAATAAACTAAAGTTGTGAGTCATCAATATGGCGCAAGCTTTCCAAATGTGCATAAGCTTCCCAGAATGCTTATGCAACCCCAGACTATATTAATAGACTGTGGTATTTAGTAAGAGGAAAGTGATAGCATAAAGCATTTGGAGGCAGTACACACAGATGTCAACCAGATGCTCTTTGGGGTCAGACAACCCTGTTTTAGATCCCGACTCCACCTCATAGTATAGTAGCTTTCATCCCCCCAGATCAGGACCATGAGTGATTCATAAAAATATCCAGTGTATCTGGAACTTTTTAACTTAAACTCTGAAGGTTCATTCTCTCACTAATCTTTTGATGAAGGATCAACCATTTCCTTTGAGGGTGGAGCCAGTACACATGGGTATGGCCGGATCTGTGGTTCGTGTCTGGCCTTTGTTCTCCTTTGTTTGATGTGTGTTCTGATTGGTTACAACAATGTGTGAAATCCCATCCCTCTGAATATGGGACCCCTAACTAGAGTTTTTCATCTTCTCATTTAAATAAACCCCATCCTTAATGAATCATCTAAGATTTCTAGCTGTCGCTGCTGCTGCTTCTTTTTTATAATGGAGAAAGTACCTAAAGGCATCTTTCAGTCCATCTAAATCTTTCTAGAATTTTTGCATTTTTTTTCCTTTTTTCCTTTAGTTTTCTTGCCCTCACTTATTTCAACAGTGATTGTTTAAGGCTTATCTGTGATAAATTTTCTCTAAGCATTCAAATTAATATTCATAAAAATGATAACTTCTTTTCTCAGTCATATTGTATCAGCTTACATAATATTTTATCAAATTACATAATTAAAATGAAAAATATAACTGGCATAAACAGGATGGGGACAAACAGTTGTCTCACATAAAACCCAAGAGAAGTAAATGGATCCTAGAGAAGATTCTGGGTACTCTGGCATCAGCCAGGCCCAGTGGAGAACATTGGTTAATCTGGTCAGTTGATTAGCAGGTTTAAACAACTTCTTAACTTTTCTACAGCATGTTAATATAAACCAGCAGTCTCCAATCTTTTTGGCACCAGGTTTCATGGAAGACAATTTTTCCATGGGTGGAGGTTGGGGGAGGGGATGATTCAAGCACATTTACTGTGCAGTCAAACCTCTCTGCTAACAATAATTTGTATTTGCAGCTTCTGCCCAAGGCTAGCATCACTGCCTCAGTTCCACCTTAGATCATCAACCATTAGATTCTCAGAAGGAGCATGCAACCTAGATCTCTCTCGTGTGCAGTTTACAGTAGGGTTCACGCTCCTATGATAATCTAATGCCTGTATCCCAAACATTGTCATAGGGTCTCAGGGACAAAATGTGACTCAGATCCAGGTTCTGTCCTCAATGGGCTCACATTCGGGTATGGACAAGGGGACTGCAACTAGTTTGCATTCAAACCATTAGGGTGCAATTTAGTAAGTGTCGTAATAAAGCCATGTCCAGGGTGGGGTTGTAGGAAAGTTGCAGGAAAGGTGAGTCCCAGGATTCCCATAAGTTTGGAATGAGGCTTAACCATTTATATAATTTAAAGGTCCCTTTTAACCCACCTTGTTAAAGGATAAATAGGGTAGACGAATAGACACATAATGTATTCTCATTAAGTGTATGTTTCGCAACTAGGAGGTTGTTTACTTTACTTTTTTATAATAGCCATGTCACCATGCTAGCATATGTTAACATGTCCGTAAAGAATCACTGCCATTATGTTCCATTATATTGGCCCAGTTCACGTTTAGTCACATCATGTCCCAAACATTGTAAGTAAAGCGGAATTCTTGAGACTCCCTTAAAACAGAGAGGTGAGAGTCAAAGCTGTTCTTCCTTAAAGCTTGATGTGGGCAGAAGCCTTGCTAGGTTTTAGTAATACACCAGCCACTCAGACACCGACTGGGCTGCTGGATAATGACCCTCAGGGTCCATCCTTCACTTGTACTCAAGTGGCTGGAAATAGTTCACTGTGGCACCTCTGCCTTTAAAAGGCACTGGGGACTTATTATTTTAATCCTTGTACAGCCTGATTTATCCCTTCAAACATCTGTCAGCTGTGCTTTGTCTTGAAATTGGTACTGATGCTGCTGCTGATTTTTCAACAGCAGCTGGGAGACGTTCATTAGACTCTCAGAGGGTGTGTATGGCTGTAATATTTTCTTTTACTAATGATCTCTGAAGCATTAAATATTATGCATCCCATGTCTACAGGAAATCTTGAATTTTTATTTCCCTGCTTCAACACTCGAAGCATTAGGTTTTACTCAATTAGCTAAATTATTAACAGTTCAGTCACTGGGTCCTGGAGATATAAAAGAAAAATGGACTTTAAGTTCCTGGGTTAAATACTTGTTATTTAACACAGGGGAGAGAACATGGCCCATTCTCTCCAGCAGATAGAAATAAAAGCCAAAGCACCATTTTTCTTAAATGACATCCAAATTAATTTGTCAATAGAACATTCCTTGATTTAGCTCTCACTCATTAAGCTTGATTTAGCTCTCACTTGCTTTCTACTCCCACTTCTTTCTACACCTCTTTCTCCTTAGAATAGAGGAGAGGTTCTTCTACCCTTTCTCCTTCCTCAAATTCTCTGTCTTCCCTTTGCTTTGGCCATTGTTAGAGCTCTTATTAGTCTGCTCAAAGATTTAATGATCTTTCACTTGATTTTTGTTTGTAGCACCTGGCAATTTACTTCTCCTAGCCCGTGTAGACAAAGGCAGCAGCATTTTAGACTGTATTGGAAGCATTGAATATTCTCCGTCAAAAAAAATAGTCTGCCCCTCTGGCCTCATTTGTTGCTATGCTTCCATTGTTATTTTTTTCTCTTTGGGTTAATTTATTCAAGCTATTTATGCGGTGGAAGAGGTGACGGTTGAGGATACATAGGTAACTCAGGAAAAATTTTTGAATTTTCTGTAGTTATTTCTGGTAGTGGCTGGGTAGGGCTGGGAGCCATGAGGTGATAAGATACTATGGGCCAATTTTAAAATTTTATGTAAGCCAGGACCTAAGTATGGAATCTATTAAAAGATAAAGAAACAATCTAAAAAAAAATGATAAAGTGGCTTTTGTGTTGCAGAGACTTGCACCAATATTCCTCCACACTTGCTTTGCCTTAAACCAGAGTAACAGATCTCTCCCATGACAGGCAGCCAGCAGGGCCTGCCCCCTCTGAAGGCCAGCTCTGGGGCATAGCACGCAGGTAGAAGTGAAGCGTTACCTAGCACATTTCCCTGACTGCCATAAGGCAGGTTCTGTAAGCCGGCCAGACCCTCTGTCGAATGAGATGAGTTTCTATAGCATACAGATGACACAGCTTTATGATTCGCATGCCAGACTTTGAGCTCTTCGAAGGAAGGATTTGTGCCGTATTCATCTCTGTATCATTCTGAAATATTGAAAAGCAGCGTCATATAATGGAAAACAGGAAGTGTATACAATTAGGCAACCAGGGTCTCAAACCCAGAATTTGATCCCTCCAAGCCTCAGTTTCTTCATCTGCACCATGCAAATAATGCCGCCTCATCCAAAGACCCAAATCACCATGTAGTAAATGGCCCTCCTTTGGAATCTCCCTCCTACAGTACATTGTGTGCAGCTGGCGCTCAAAAAATATGGCTGCTCCTCCCTAGGAGGTGGTTTTTTTTTTTCCCCCTTGCTCTGTTCTTTGGTCCTTTTCATCTTTTTATTCCTTCTCCCCTTTTGTACCCTTTCTATTTTCCTTAGTTTGCCTTTTTTTTTTTCTTTTTGATTTCTCACATATTTACACCTTAAATCTCAGAATCAGACTCAGTTCTTACAACCAGTGGGCATTCCCTAGGCTGGCTCCTGCCACTCCAGGCTAATGATATCATTGACCTTTATCATAAAACAAGGAATAAGTCGCCCCACCCCCACTGCCCTCCCACTTGGGCCAGCAGATTGCACATTTTCCTGGAATTAGATTAGCTACTGCACAGTTAAAATCCTCCCAACCTGACAGCAGGACTATTACCTGCATGCTTCCTCTTTGATTGCTTCTGCCTTTTTCCCCCAGAAGGTATTATCATGAATAGTTTTACAATGGAGTCTATTTACCATATTTACAATTCTTCCTGCCTGCCTTTGTTGCTTTTCTTAAAACACAGCTCCCTACATCTCTTTCAAACAGCCTACTTTCCAGCACCACGTCTTGCTGAAGGCTCCAGGGGATGAGAACAGATGTGAAATTCTCCTGCAGTTAGAAGATATCAGCACCACTGTGGTTCAACCACCGATATGAACCAGCAGATAATTACAGTTTAAAATTAGTATTTTAATGAACCAGTCTTAGCAAATGTAAAGTGAAATCTCCCAGGCATCCAAGAAACAAGCAGGAGGGAGGACATTAACTAAGAAGTCCAACAGACGGATGGTCAGCAGGTGCTAGTCTGTTAGAGTTGGATGTTCCTGTTTTTATGTCTTGCACAGGGAGGGAGGGAAGCCCATATTTAAAGGTGAACAGAAAGGCCTAAAGAGCCAAGTCAGAAATTCTAATCAATCACAGACATGAGGCCTCAATCCAAGAACTTCAAATTAATTATCAGTGCAAAATATGGGGAAATAAATTCCTTATTCATTTAAATCTAATGTCAAAGTTCTCTTTTTTCATTTCAGAAATTAATGGTGGTATTAAATATTTATGTGGCCTGATATCCAGCAGTAATTGTTAACAATACCATAAACTGTTTCAGCAAAATAGAAATTTTAGAAACCAGATGTTGGTGAAAAAATTGTTGAACTGTTAAGGTTTATTTTTTAAATGTTTATAGTGCTAAGTATGTATTTTACTAAAGGCTTGGTTATTATACAGCTTATACAATTAAAGAGAAACCCACAGGTAATAATAAAAATGGCTTGAATGCTGGATTAAAATGGACTATTAGATACATCCCTGTACGGGTAATAAAGTGAGTTTGGCTGTTTATTTTCCAGGGTTCACTTGCTTAGGGAACCTGGATTAGTTGCTTAAACTCTCTGTGCCCTGATCTCTCATCCGCAAAACAAGGTTATTACCATTTGCCTTACGTGGCTTACTGGGAAGTAGGGAAACAGAATTCGGTGATGCCCACAAACGGCACAGGCCAGCACAAGCACACACGAATGGAACGTTATATTATTACATTGAGCATGCATTGAGGAAACCCTAATACATATGAACACACAAACCTCCGTTTATATCCTACTATATTTTGGCCTCCTGCAGAATTTTCAATTAAAGATTGCTATTAACAAGAAAATATACATGATTCCACAGCTGGTGCTTTTCTGTGGGGCCTGGCTGGGATCAGGTAAGAAAGTTACTCACCCCAAGCTCTGCCTCAGTTTAATTCTTGCAGAAAACACCCTCCTGCTAGAAACTATCACTCTCAGAGGCCTGGCCCAGTAAGGGCTGCCCTGCCTCCTACCCCTGAGTCAGGCTAGCTCCGTTAATCTATTTCTCTAACTCTATCTGGTCACGCTGCTGCTCCTAGCTCACCCCGCCATAGCTTCTAGATAATGCACAAAGCTGAGAGGGAAATGCCTTGCCTTCTCTTCCCTAGCTCTATGAAGGGTGATTCTTAATGAATTATTCACAAGGTATCCACTGGTTACCCAGGTTGTATTGTTTCTTTACTTTCTCTTTTTTCACAGCACCGCCCTGGGGCCAGCCATAATTGGATAAGTGGGGAAAACCCCTTTGCTCTCTTCTCCCAGGGTACAGGACAGCATTTCATTTCAGTAGACATTTGTATTCTTTCTGCCCACAGAAGATTAAGATTTGCACTTGGTTGACAACTGCAAAATGGGTTTGCATGCATTCCAACTTTCTCTACCTATGTTGTTGAAACTTTGTTTCATATTGTTGATCAGTTGGAGAGATTGCTTTATATTGTGTGTGTATATGTTTATGTACATATGCACATTTATTTAATATGTATACATTTTCAGGTGTTTTTTTTTCCATTTATGTTCATTGTAATGAGCATTTACTGATCATCATTTGCCAAGTATCATGGTAGGCATCAGATATACAAATCTAAATTTGTTAAATGCCCAATTGTTTACTTCTTAGGCTTGGAAGTAGTTTGAGTCCCAAAATTCATTACCCTTTTTAATTTCACTAGAAACTAGAAGGCTAAATTATCCTACCTTAGATAGCAAGTTACCTGAGTCTGGGCATATTTTAGTTTTAAAATCTTACCTGGGAGAATTTATTAAATTTATACCTGTTTATTGTTAACGATTTTCAAAATATAAAAATACATTAAAAATAGCGGGCCTATTAAAAATTATCAGGGATCCTTCTGCCAAGTTATAACCTATAAATATTTTAGGATATTCACTCTAACTTTTCTCCATTCATTTGAATATACAGTGCAGTAGAAATAATACTTTATATATAACTTTGTAACTATTTTAACCTAATATTATAAAAATAAGCATTCCCCATGTTATTAAAACTTATATCATTTAAAAATACTGGATAATAAACTTTAAGTAAATGTATCAAAATCACTTAAGGATTTTCTTCAATTTTTAGAGATTTTGGTTGTTTGCAGTTTATCATAATGTAAATGACGTTGTAGTGAACATAATTGTGCATACATCATAGTTAGTATTGTGGGAAATTTCCTAAGGACACTTCAGAAATGCAATTATTACATCAAAAGGAATGAGAAAATTTAAGGCTTTTGTGCATATTATAAATTGCTTTCTAGAAATGCTTTATTAATTTTTATGGCAATAACAAAGTGAGAGAAATAACCTTTTAAGTAGTAAGTATGCTCATATTCTGAAAAAATATTTGTTATTTTCATACATTACATATTTGCTAATTTGTTAGACACAAAAGCATCTGTTGTTTATGTACTTATTTGATTAGTAGTGAAGTTGAACTTTTTATTAAATGTTAATATTATCCATTTATATTTCCTCTAAAGAGAATTATTTATCTATTAGTTTATTATTTTTATTTTGTTCTTCTCAAATAGCTTGCATTGTCTATTTTTTCAAATTAAAAAAAATAGTGTATGTAAGTTTAATGTAGAAAATGAAGCATCGAGAAAAGTACAAAGAAAATAAGAAATACCAAGCCTCCATTCTACTGAGACAACCAGTTAATGCTTTGGTATATGTCCTGCCAATAATTTTTAAATGTATATAAACTATTTTTTTACAAAAGTATATCACTTTTCCCCACTTAACAATATTTTTATTTTTCATAATAAGTGTTCTTTATTTACATATTTTAATGGATCACCATACAAATTATATTTAATGCTTCCATTAAACGTATATACTGTACATTTTTGTCAATATGAATAATGCTATAATTAACATGCTTGTACATAAATTGTGGGCATCTTTTTCTTTTAAATTTTTAATCAAGTTTTAGGAGATATAATTTACATATAACAGAATTAAACTATTTTAAGAATTAGTTCCAGGAGTTTTTACATATGTATGCACATGTGTAACCACCGCCTGAATCAAAGTTTTTCAAACTTTTCCATCTTCTCAAAAAGTTCTCTTAAGTGCCTTTGTAGTCAACACTCCCTCCCTGACCCTCCCACCTCCGCGTGAAGGTAAACACTGATTTGCCTATAGATGAGTTTTGCCTGTTCTAGAGTTTCATATAAGTGGAATCATACAGTATATACTCTTTTATTTTCTGAGGTCATTTTGGTATTCATTTGTGTCTTTGCATTTTGTCAGTCGTTTGTCCCTTTTTATGCTGAGTACTATTCAACTGTATGAAATTATCTGTTTATATTTTCTCTATAATTACTTTTTATCTAATAGTCTTGTTGTTTTTATTTTTAATTTAATTATCCATTAGTTTCCATTTTATTATCCATTATTTAATAATGCATAGTTGATAGTCCATTATTTGGATTTTTAGACTGTTTTCAGTTTGGGACTACTAAGAATAAAACTGCTATAAATATGTGTGTAAAAGTCTTTGTTTAGACATATATACTCATTTATCTTGAATAAGTAGCTAGAAGTAAAATTGCTTGATAAGTGAAGTATATCTTTAACTTTATATGAAACTGCCAGATTGTTTTCCAAAATTGCTTTTTGCTTTTACTTTCCACCAGCTGTCTACAAGAGTTTTAGTTAATCCACACCTTCACCACCATTTGATACTGCTAGTCTTTTTAATTTTAGTCATTCTAGTGGATATATAGTGCTATTTCGTGTGGTTTTAATTTTTATTTCCCTGATGACTAATGAGGTGGAACATTTTATAATGACCATATTGGCCATTTGTATATCTTTAGTGAAGTATATATTCTTTTGCTCAAAAAGAGTAGGTATTGTCTATTTTGTCAGGTTTTTTTCTTTCTGGTTTGTTTTTGGTATCCTATGTAAGAAATTTTTGCTTGTCCTGAAATCTTGATTGTTATTTCCTATTTTTTCTTCTAGAAGTCTTACAGTTTCTACTTTTACATTTGGGTCTATGATCCATTCATCATTGTGTATGGTATAAGAGGTTCATTTTATTCCATGTGGATATCCAGATGCTTCAACACCATTTGTTTAAAAGTTACTCTTTACCCTTTTAATTACTTTGGCAGTTTTCTTGAAATTATATTGAAATATGTGGGTCTCTTTCTGGGTTCTGTATTATGTTCCATTAGTCTATGTATCTTTCCATATGCCAATATTTTTGAGCATCATTTTTGCCTTAGGGTAACATAGACATGGAATATTGGGTTCAAGGGTATCATGCTTTTTAAGGTTACTGATTCATATACCTAAATTTCTCTCTGGAAAGACTGTATCTGTTTATTTTTCCAGTCACTTTCCAAACCTTCAACATCGGCTGTTTCACTTAAAAAATCTATGTCAACTTAATTTTTGGAAAATATTGTGTCATTATTTTTAAATGAATACTTATCTGCTTACCACAGTATTCGTTGACTATTTGTGTGTCTTTTCTTGTGAATTGTGTGTTTTATCTTTTGACTTTTGCTTCTTTTCTTAATGATATGTAACATCTCTTTATATGTATGATAAGGATATGAAGCTTTTTGCTACCACATTTATATCAAATAGCTTATCAGTTTATTGTTTGCATTTTAACTTCATTAATCAGTAATGGCCAACAAACATGAAAAAATGCTCAAAATCTCTAATCATCAAGGAAATGAAAATGAAAACCACAATGAGATGTCATTTAACTCCAGTGAAAATGGCTTTTATTAAAAAGTCCCCAAACAACAAATGTTGGTGTGGATGTAGAGAGATAGGAACACTCACTCATACACTGCTCGTGGGACTGCAAACTAGTATAACCTCTATGGAAAGTTGTGTGGAGATACCTCAAAGAACTAAAAGTAGAACTACCATGTAATCCAGCAATCCCACTACTGGGTATCTACCCCAAGGGAAAAAAAGACATTCTGTAAAAAAGACATCTGCACTCAAATGAGTATAGCAGTACAAATCACAATTGAAAAGATGTGGCAACAACCCTAGTGCCCATCAATCTATGAGTGGATCAATAAAATGAGGTGTATATATATATATATATACCATGACCATGGAGTACTACTCAGCCATAAAAAATGGCAAACTCGTACCTCTTGTATTATCCTGCATGGAGCTGGAGCCCATTCTTCTAAGTGAAGTATTACAAGAATGGAAAAACAAACACCGCATGTATTCACCATTAAATTGGTACTAATCAATCAAAACTTATGCACACATGTGGAAGTAACATTCATTGGGTGTTGGGCAGGTGGAAGGTGGGTAGAGGGGATAGGTAAACTCACACCTAACAGGCATGGTGAGGGGTGTCTAGGGGATGGGTATGCTTGTAGTTTTGACTTGGGCATTGCAAAGGCAATTTATGTAACCAAAGAGTTTGTACCCCCATAATACTCTGGAACAAAAAAAAACTTCATTTAGTCAGGTTTCTAATATCAAGAGATATTGAATATTTATTCTTTTATTTCTGAATGGACTTTAAAATCATTTTTAATGTTCTGAAAAAAATCCCGTTAGGCTTTTTGAATCAAATTACATGTGTATACATTTATTCGGATGGAAATGAACTTCACACTATCCATTCTTCTCAGGCAGGCATATAGTATATCTTCATTTAGTGTAGACTTCCTTTGTTTCTCTTGGCAGAATTCTGTAAGTTTACTCATAGAAGTGCTAAACATTTGTCAAATCTATTCCTATATGTTAAATGTTATATTGCCACCGTGAACGACATCTTTTTCAACTGCATTTTAATGCTGTTAATATTAAAATATAGAAAACTATTTTTGTTTATTGCTCTTTCATCTAACTACTTTGTTGAACAGGTATCAATTGGAATTCTTTTCATTTGATGCCCTTAGGTTTCCTATTGATATAATTTATTTTTCTCAGCAGGTAATGATACAGTTGTACACTGCATAACATTTTAGTCAACAAAGGACTTCATATACATTAGTCCCATAAGATTATAATACTTTATTTTTACTGTACCTTTTCTATGTTTAGTTATGTTCAGATGCACAAATACTTAGCATTGTGTTGCAATTGCCTACCGTGTTCAGTATAGTAACATGCAGTACAAGTTTGTAGCCTAGAAGCAATAGGCTGTATCATATAGCCTAGGTGTGTAGTAGGCTGTGCCGTCTAGGTTTGTGTAAGTGCATTCTGTGATGTTCACACAATGACAAAATCACCTAACAGTGCATTTCTCAGAACATATCCCTGTAGTTAAGCAATGCATAACTACAATTTAGTCATTTTTTTGCCAGAGTTTTTCCAGTTATTTTTCTTTATGCTTTATTGAGTTTTCTTTTTTTGCCCCAAGTGGGTTCACAGGATCTTTATGCTTTATTGAATTTGCCAAAACATCTGCAACAATTTTAAATAATAACAATAATAGTAGGCACATGATCTTAAAACTTCAAGTATCATTTACAGACCATACAAAGCCATATTAAAAATGAAGGTAATTTGGGATTGGAAGAAATATAGAGATTGCCTAAGTTAACTCTTAATGGATTTATGAATTTCCCTTAAAACCTCACATACTTTGCTTTAACATCTCTAGTGATGAGGAAGGAAATTCACTATTTATCAGTTTTCTAGGGCCGCCTTAAGAAAGTACAGGCACTCTTCGACTTACCATGTGGTTACGTCCTCTAAACCTATGGTACATAGAAAATATTGTAAGTTGAAAATGTATTTAATACACCTAACCTACTGGACATGACGAACATCATAGCTTAGCCTAGCCTACCGTAAACATGCTCAATGCACTTACATCAGCCCGCAGTTGTGCAAAGTCTTCTGGCAACACAGTGTACTGTAGAGTATCAGTTGTTCACCCTCATGAGTGAATGGCTGATTGGTTAAATAGCTCATGTAATTTATTGATATTCTACTGAATGCATATCACTTTTACACCATCATAAAGTCAAAAAAAATCATAAACTTGTGAATTGAAGCATCCTAAGTCAGGAACTGTCTGCACTACAAAACCAGATGCCTTAAAACAACAGAAATATATTTTCTCACAGTCTGCAGGGTATATAAGTTTGAAATCAAGGTGTTGACAGGGCCATGCTCCTCTCTCTGAAGCCTCTAGGAAAGGATACTACTTCCTTGACTCTTCCAGCCGCTGGGCCCAGGTACTCCTTGGCTTGTGGTTGGCTAACTCCAAGCTCTGGCTGCATTGTGCACATGCGTGTGCATATGTGTGTGTGTGTGTGTCTGTGTGTGTGTGGTCTTCACATGGTGTTCTATCAGTGTGCTTCTCTTCTTGTAAAGAAATTAGTCACATTGTATCAGGATCCACACTAATGACTTCCTATTAATTTGTCTACATCTGCAAGGGCTCTATTTTCAAATGAAGTCACATTCACAGGTACCAGGGCTAGGACTTAAGAGAAAAATCCGAGGCAAAATAAAAACTGAAAGAGTTTGTGTGAACAACAATTCACGAATTTCGAAGCATCAAACCAAATGAGGTTTACTTCTCTGCTGAGGAAGCATGAGAGGAAAATATATTTATCAGATTAATATGAACGTAAGACAAAGCAATTGTTTAATTGGTTACAGTTATAAAATTACCTTTTTTTTGTCTTACGTTGATAGGCTCCCATCACATAATTGTATGTTATTTAGATACTTTTGATTTGGCTGAGGTTAAGTGTTGTTTTTCTTTAACACAAACATTTACCAGAAGTGACACAAGTTAAATTTCACTCATGTTTGCAGTTTAAGCAAAATTAAGGCTGCTTTTAAGGCCTGGTTGATTTTGTTTGCTCAATCCTAGTCTTCATTTTAATTTTGCTTTAACAGAGTTTTTTGGGGGACACAGCTCAACCCCTAACACTATTGTAGGAGAAACGGGCTGGAGCAAGCTATTCTGCTGATGGACAGTCCTCATGGTTAGAAATTTCATCCCTTTTCCAAGCCACCGTCTGCCTACCTATTAACTCCATACTTAGACATAGGGTGAACACCTACAAATCTCACCTAGCTACTGTTTTGTAGTTCACTGCTTAGAGGTAGTCACATCATTGATGGGAAAAAAAAGTCAAAAAATGGCCACAATCTAGAAGATATAATTTATATGACAACTTTCTACTGTTAATTCATAGAGGAAACTTCAGAAATGTATACAATTAAGCTAGGGCATAGGGCTTGTGAGTCTCGAATATCCTGTTCCTGATTCTCATAAACGGTCTCAAAAGTTAAACCCTAATTCTGATAAATTACATGGCATCAGAGCATCTGGGTTGATCTTTGACAGCCCTAGATCTATGACAATCCAGTCCAGCCTAGTCCCAGACATAACTTAACCTTATATTTTCAGCCTGATCAAAGGCTAGTGATGGAGAGACTCTCACACTTTGAGTATGTTCCTGTAGGTGCACAATTGGTGAAGAAATGGGTGATCAGCAGTTCCACTGCTTTTTTAGCCCCCTTGTAATTGACCATGGTGACCAGAACAGAAGGCTGTTCCTAAGTGTCTCAGTTATGTTGGGGGACGTAGCCTGAGCAGCACAGCATGTTTGCAGAGCAAACCATGAAGGCAAATCAGGCAAAGACATTAAAAAGGAGATGATATGGAAAAGAGGAAAGCATGGGGTTAAAGGTTAATAATCCATTAATTCTTTGTTTGAAACTTATTTTTTAAAAAGAATATCCAGAATATGCATGAAATGGAAATATAATTTGGATGCAGTGTAGAAAAATGGAAAAAAAGGCCGGGCGCGGTGGCTCAAGCCTGTAATCCTAGCTCTTTGGGAGGCCGAGGTGGGCGGATTGTTTGAGCTCAGGAGTTCGAGACCAGCCTGAGCAAGAGCGAGACCCCATCTCTACTATAAACAGAAATAAATTAATTGGCCAAATAAAATATATATAGAAAAAATTAGCCGGGCATGGTGGCACATGCCTGTAGTCCCAGCTACTTGGGAGGCTGAGGCAGCAGGATTGCTTGAGCCCAGGAGTTTGAGGTTGCTGTGAGCTAGGCTGACGCCACGGCACTCACTCTAGCCTGGGCAATAAAGTGAAACTCTGTCTCAAAAAAAAAAAAAAAGAAAAATGGAAAAAAAAAGTTCAATTTATTTGAAAAAAGGCTTTCTTGAAGCTCTGACAACTGACTTAAGAAACCAGGCCTATTCTAACTACTTTCTTCTCTGCTATCCTCTGCTATTTATGTGGTTCCTTTATAAATATTACAAATATCTACTTATTCTGATGCACATACATTTTAGAAATAGATTATAGCCAGATGAAAAGTGAGATATATCTAAAGACCACATATGCTATGTATAAAAATAATATCTACTGTGAGCATATTAAATACATTATTGATTACTTAGCATCTGAGGATATTTTTAAAGCTTCTCTTATACCTATATCGTCTATCATTGAGATATATAAACTGACCAAAGCCCTATAGTGGCTGATTACAAACTAACATTGGTTCTTTGGTGGCACAAAAATGGCCCTAGTCTCTTGTGGAATTCATACCAGCAGTTGGGTGACAGTGTTCAGGAACACCCAGGGATTGGGGTCTGGACTTTTCAAGAACCTGACTCAACAAGGACCATGAAATCTTGGAGGCAGAGTTTAGGCAGATCCTGGGGGTTTTGTGAGCTCCATAAATCAGAATGACTTGGAACTGAACTATGCAATCTAATTCTACAGGTCACTCCACATTCCAACAACCCCATCTACAGGGTAAAGCTCTGATCACCTGGTTAGTATCTGCACACTGTGGCAACTACTCTATCACCTCACCTCACAGAGTTACACATACCCTCTATATTTTGATTACAGACTGCATAAAAAAAAAAACTACCCCTAAAATTGAATGCCTTAAAGCAGCAACAGTTTTATGATATCTCATGATGTTATGGGGCAAAGTTGTGGATAGGGCTTTGTTGGCTGGTTCTTCTGCTTCTTGGGGCATTGAATGGGATCACCCAGTAGTACTGAGCTGGCAGCTGAACTGATCTGGGGGGATCAAGATGGTTTCATTTACATGCCCGGGCCTTGGAAGGGCGGGCTGGCAATTTGGACTCAGCTGGGCCCTTTCCATCTTCATGTCACTTCAGGGTCTCTACACGTGGTCTCTCCAACAGAGTGATTAAACTTCTTACCTCACAGGACCCAAGAGTGTATGTATTAGAGAATTATAACTTGGTCCCAGTAGTGAGGAATAGAAAATAGTGACATAGAAAACACAAGGGGGTAATTAGGCAAAAGGATGTTAGGGAAGAAGCAGCATTCAGGCACACAGCAGTATTTGCTTTCAGAATGAAGACACACTCAGGAAAACTATCAGGAGCATTCACATATTCTGATAAAAGACTATCAATAGCCATCATTCATATTCAGTCTGTCAGTGATAGAAGCTGTACCATCCATCATCTTCACATGCTGTATACACACATCTCACTGCTGTGTCCATGTCTTCATTCATACGTACCGGTCTACAGCAATGTTAGAAAGATCACTCGACTGAGAATGTGAAGACCTCAGTTCTAGACTTTTGTCTTAATTTTAAGGGTCTCAGTTTCGTGACTTGTATAATTTTGCAGTTGGAATACATGGACATTCTGAAAACTCAGCAAATATTTTTAAACACCTCCTGCAAGTGAGACACTCAACTTCATGTCCAAATGCTCTGCCCTAGATGTGAAAAGGTCACTCTGGATGTGGTGTGGGGAGAGATTGAAAGGGCAAGATTGGACACGAGCGTTTCCGAAGGCATCCCAGAGAGAGGTCATGTTGACAATGGAGGAGACAGAGGTAGACAGATTTAAAATGGGTTGGGGAACAGAATATAAGAATTAGTGATGAATTCCATATGGAGAGTGAGAACAAGAGAGGTCTCAAGAAGAACTCGAGATTCTGGGCTGAGCCAGTGGTGGGTGGAGAGGCACTCACTGGGAAAGATGAGGTGCCAAGGGAGAAGATGTTTGCGAGAGGAAAGCCTAAAGGGAAATAGGCACAAATGACCCTGTCATCACACGAGGGATGGACATTCTTAAGGAGAAGTTCACATTTCAAGACTGCTTCTGAATGGCTCGATAACCTTTTTTTTCTGGTTACTTCCTCCCTCTCCCAAGTACCCGTCCCCGAGCTACTCTCTGCATACCCAGCTTCATCCATTCCATTGCACATTCTTACTGCCGCCAGGTGTCACCAATGTGGCTGGTACATCATAGTCACTCTGAGCACCAAAGTGAACTGAGTTTCATAAGCAAGTGGATTAGCTTGTGTCTTAATATTTCTCCACACATAAAGACCTAGTGAATCACTGGTTGCTCCTCTATGCCCAGTAATACGCTGGGGAGGTTTCCACTAGATATTAAGTGTTCTGGCTTATTTAATAGACAAATTCTGTTAAATTTGTCTACAGAAGCCAAATGTAGTACAGTGAGAAATGGAGCATTTATCTTTGTGTTTTAGGTCCAGAAAACTTTTAGTTGGAAATAATCACATCTCCCTACAATATACTGTGACGTATCTGGATAAGTTCCCCCATAGTCCTTTGCCTTGGCATGGACATTCCTCAATACACTTACCCCCTCCTTGGCCAATCAGTGGATGCTGTGCTAATTCTCCGCTGGACACCGAGGATACTGCTCATCATAATCTTTTTCTCCCACCCTGTTTGGTGGGGGAAGCCACAGCCTCCCTTTCCCAGGACCCTTCCTGAATCTGACCAAGCCCCTCAACCAAGGCCAACAACCCTTCTCCTCTGGAGCCCAGAGGATGGGCTCATGGGATCATGTTTAAGTCTTTAAGGGCCAAAGCTACCAGGACCCCATCAGCAATTGCTCGCAGCATCTCACTTTGTTCTGTCCTCAAGCATGGCTCTTCTCTCCAGTTGCCCTATGAAAACCACAGTCAGTTAAGCCTCATGGATCTGATCCCCAATAATTTAGGAACATTATGTAGTCATTTGGGTGCATGCAAAGAATGATTTTCTGATACATAAAAGCTCAAGGGAACTCTCTGGAGAAAAGACAATACATAAAATCTCAGGGCAAAATTTAACCACTGAAACATTAAATTAATATTGAAATGACATTGGAGCATCACAAGGAGGGTTACACATCTTCAGCAACATGTGTTTATTAAACACATGTACGTTATTGTGCAGGCCTTGGAAATAAAACAAAGAATGAGAAAATGTCCCCATCTTCAAGGAGTTCAGCCTAATGAATGGACACAAACCAATTCAAGTGCTATTGTATAAGGGCAGTGTCCCAAGAGGTGAGGGGTGACCAGATCCATCAGGTTGTCACAAGACACTTTGTGGAAGAGATGCTGCCAGGAGCCATTTTGAGGCTGATCTGCCTGTGACTATCATCTGTGATCTCTGATTTCAAGTGTTGTGTTTGTAACAAGATCCTTATTTCTCTTATTCACGAAGCTTATCATAACAATCGTTACACATTTGAACTCATATATAATTGTGCATTAGTAGCTGGCATTGGTATCTTTTGTATATATTGGATTCTACAAAACCTTGCTTTAGGGAGGGAAAGGGTTGAATTGCTCCGTGTGAAAACAGTGTCTCAGGTAATAGGGAGCTATTTAAATTGGGAAGTCTCACCATCAGATGTACCATTTAGAAAACTCACTGGGCCAGATGCCCAATGGGTGTAGCTTGGCATGAAATGCTGGCAAGACAGAGCCTGTGCCTCTGCCTGTGGTTCTGAACTGTCTCCTAATTCCAGGACTGTCCTGTTGGACCTCTCCCATGACTTCTGAACCAGGTGTGGGAAGAGGCACTGATGGGTGGGAAGGGAGGGAAGGCTGCCAGGAGATTGCCAGAGGGACAGAAGAGACTTTGATTTTGATATTGTTTGCAAATAATTGCAGACGCCAGGAAAGAAGCCACAACGGACCTCAGCCAAATATCAGATGACTGCAAGAGAGCTTCCTGGTATTAACACCTAGCTGCTGTGTCAGTTGTCAGAAGGTTCATGAGGTTGTGCACGCAGAATGTCAGCTCGGTAGAGATTGAGGAAGTGTTGCAGTCACCTGGGTTATAACAAAGGGCTCATCGTCCTCTCTCTCCATTTTTAAAAATTTCTGTCCTCACTTTTAATTACTATTTACCCTAGCATGGAGGAACTTTGTTATGTTTTACAAAGTGTGCAACTGATAATTGTGTACTTTTCATGGTTCAATTAGAGTGAACCTGGCTATTAGAAAGCTAGATATACAAAATAGATCTTAAACTCTGGATGAAGTGTGAACTAAAAACAGAGAACTGTGAGTTAACGTTGGCCTATGGGTGGTGGATGATTATCCCTTGAAAGTAATAGAATTCGTTGTTTTTTATACACTCTGTAAATTAATCCTTTTAATAGTTATTACCAGCCTCTTTTCCAATATGATGGAAAAATGTTTTGATTTAGGTTTCATTATTCTGTTAAATTATCATCACTTGTTATTCTGTTCCGTTCTCTCAAACTTCTAACTCCTCACCCCCCATTTCCATTACTTTTCCTACTTGGCTGCTTTATCGGCTAAATTTTAATTAGGATTTAAAACATTTCCCCAAGCGGTCTAAGAGTAAAGTCTAAGGAAATAAGAATTGTGAAAGGTCCAGGGAGTTACATACTGCCAGTCAGATTTATTTTTTCAATTTTTATTGGGTAGATACTTACTATGCATCAGGCACTGGGAGAGGGGCTAGGGACCCACGATGAATAAGATAAAGTAGCTATCTTCAAGGACTTGACAAGAGGAACAGTCAAGTAAAAAATAATAATAATAATTAACAATGTGGCAAGTACAATAACTGTACTTTCATGGTTTATTCTGAGAGCAACATAGAGAGACACTTGACCCTGAATCTAAACCTGTGATTAAGTCACCATCAAGTACCCCTATACAGACAGTCCCCAGCTTACTATGGTTTGACTTAACATTTTTCAACTTTGCACTTGTGTGAAAGCAATTCACATTTGGTAGAACATCAATAAATCATGTAAGATATTCAATACTTCATTGTAAAAATAGGAAAATAGGACAACACTTTATTGTAAAATAGTTTCTGTGTTACGTGATCTTGCCCAACTCTGGGCTCATGTAAATTTTCTGAACACATTTAAGATAGGCTAAGCTAAGCTTTGATGTTCAGTAGGTTAGGTGTTTTAAATGCATTTCCAACTTATATTTCCAACTTATGATGGGTTTCTCAGACTGTAACCCCATCATAAGTCCAGGAATATCTCTTGCTAGGCTCTGTAAAGGATACAAGAAATCAAGAGGCATAATTGAGTCATGAAAATAAGATGTTCACACATGAGCATAATTATTAAAATCAAAAGGGTTCTCCAGAGAATACAGAACCAGTAGGATAGAGAGACAGACATCTAAAGAGCTGTATTTCAAGGAATCAGCTCATGTGATTATAGGAGTTGGCAAGTCGACAATTCATAGGCAGGTCAGCTGACCGGAAACTGTCAGGCAGGAGCTGATGCTGCAGTCTTGGGGCGGCATTGTATGGATCTAATTTGCCATCTCAGCAGAATCCTACAATGGAGACACGGTTATCCAGAAAAGACGTGTGGAGGACCCTATTGTGTATGGCGTGGACTTCCAGGAATTTCATGGGAGACTGACAACATTTTTAGAATTCTATACCACCAGCATTGTTGCTAGCCTGGACTGAAAGGGACAGAGAAGGAAAGAATTGAAGGAAGCATGGCCAGGAGTTGTGGCTCACCTAGCCACCTGGGAGGCTGAGGTGGGAGGCTCACTTCAGGTCAGGAGTTTGAGACCAACCTCAGCAACATAGTGAGACCTTGTCTCTAAAATAAATAAGTAAATAAAATATTTTTTTTTTACAAAAAGCATGACTCTGAGGGCAGGGAAGATCACTTGAGATCAGGAGTTCAAGACCAACCTAGGCAACATAGTGAGACCCTGTCTCTAAAATAAATAAGTAAATAAAAGATTTTTTTTACAAAAAGCATCACTTGAGGTCAGGAGTTCGAGACCAGCCTAGGCAACATATTAAGACCCTGTTTCTAAAATAAATAAATAGATAGATAAATAAATAAATAAAAGATTTTTTTTACAAAAAGCATGACTCTGAGGTCAGAGCCTTACATAGGGAGACATGGGATGATGGGAACTCCTTGTGCTGACAGGGCAGGGCTGCTACCCCAGCAGGCCCAGAGGACAGTGAGCTTGCTCCTGCCCAGAACAATGCAAGATCCTTCTGATTTGTACTTTGATGATAAATGCTGGAACAGGAACGTTCCATTCAAGATTTAGGGAGAAGTTTGAGAGAAACTTCTCTTAGAGAAACTTCACTTAGAGAAAATTGACCCTGGTTTGGATTTATAATTTGCTCGCAGTGATGGCAAGATTTTTTTTCCAGAGCATTTAAACTATTACACAACTGAAAAAAATATATTTTCCTTAAAAATAAAGATAATATATAAAATATGTATTATCTATGCAAATGAATGCAATATGTTTTCCTAACAAATAATTAAAGATAATATATAAAATATGAATTATCTGTATTACACAGAGAGAAAATATCAATTAAATATTAAAATATTGACAGTTGTTATCAGATTTTAAACTTTCCAAATTTTCTTAGTTTCATTTTCTAGAATAAACTTTTTACTTTATGAGAGAAAATATTTTTATTTACAACCCAAATATATCATATGAATCAAGTTTTTTTGGTTTGTTTTTTGTGTCAGGTCCATTAGAGTATTGGTTTGGAAAGAGCAATGACCTTATACAAAGACCTGATTTGTAGATTTACTGCTGCCTCTCAATAGTTGGACATTGGACAAGCCACTTAACCTCTCTAAGGCTATTTCCTGTATTTCCTACATACCTCCCCAAAGTAGGTGTAAGAATCAAATGAGGTTATTTATGAAGGCTCTGTAATTCCCAGAATAAATGTCAGCAATGATTGTTGCAAAAATAATTTTAACACAATTATCAATTTCATATGCACAAGTAATACACATTTACATTTTTATTAAATAATCATTTTATAGTTTGTAAACTATCACTGATCTTACAAAACATATTTATATGGGATCATAATACAGTAACCCATTTATGGAAGATCCTGTAAAAATCCCCAACACACTATGAATATTTAGATTTAAGTGGACTATTACATCATGTATCTAAGACAGTTTGAAAATTTCTTTTAAATTAACCAATGTAATGTTTGGTAAAAGAATGTAACCGATAAATGTTAACATGGTGAACAACAACAACAAAAAGTCAAATGCTTATAGATATTAATCACATCTACAAGATCTAGACTAGTGTTTGGATACTATAACCTAGCCAAATGGACGCACATAAAACTGACCAGCCCAGCTAGTGCATGCTAATTTCCATATTGGTACCTGAAGGTTGAAATATCAAATGGTTTTGATCGTAAAATGCAAAGCCATACTCACATGCACTTCTGACCTGCACCTCCTGTGTCCTCTCCCCAATGCCCCTCATAAATTTCCTCATGCCTCATTGAAACGCTACCGAAACTGACATGGAAATGGAATCATCTGGGATGTACACTCCTCATTTGACTGCTCTTCCCTCTGTTGCAATGTTACTTTTAAAATGCCAACATTTAGCGGTCAAGACACAGATTCATGTTGTCTCTTTGAGGCCCTCATATTTCAGAAGTATTTTTGTGTTCTTACCATGTGAAGCTCATCTCTCTCATTGAAAACCTGGATGGAGTTTGTAAGTAGTGAAGCACATGGGTGAAAGTAGAAATGCTACTTACCATGCTGAGTCATTTACTTCTTAGCAAGGAAAGGACTGTTTCAATCTGTTAGATTATCAAAAGATACCTTGTTTGACTTTACAAAACTTGCATTAAATGAGACAGCAATTTGACCCTATTTTACTTAGGAAATATGACCATATCATCTTTAGCAGCCCTTTACAATAAGGCATCTTTAATTTTTGCTTCCAGCCTGTTCATAACTTCCTAAAGAACTCTTTTAATTAAGCTTTCTAATATAAAATATGATCTAAGTTTTCTTTGACACCATTTCCTTAAATATTTACAGAGAACTATGATATGTGCATGCGCACATGATATTTCTGTGTGTCTAGATTGTGTGTGCACATGTGTATTTGTACTGATTTTTTTTTTTTTGCAGAAGCTTGTGTCACTGATTTTTTCAGATTACTGTCATCAAGATAAAATAAGAATTGCCATATTTAACCTTAGCAATAAAACTACTGCCAAGCATTGCAATCTAGTTTTTTTGGCTCTTAGTGTTAAGATTTCTGTCTTCACATTTATGTTTCCTGTTAGTTCCTGTATCAATTTAGAAAAATGTAAAGGGTAGCTATTAAAAGATATCTGGAAGGTAAAATGAATTTGCCACTCTCAGCAGAAAAGATGTCCACTTTTTAGCTTTCTTCTCCTAAGCAATCATTTGTTTTTCAACTTGCAAAATGAATTTTGACACAATGTCACATTATGCCACAAAATATTAATAGCTACAATTAATACATTGATATGTGTTTGATTCTATTATTCTTCATTCCTTTTTTTGTCATTCTTCTTTTAATCTGCTGTGACAGTTCTGTAATGCAGCACCAGAAATATGACTCTCAGGCAAGCCACACTACTAATCATCAATATAGCATTGTATGTTGTCCAGCAGATACGTGTTCCTGTTTTGTCAGCACGAGTGAGATTCTGTAGAATTTCTACTCAGAGTCAATGCTTTCCAAGATTCATTTACAAGCAAAAATTTAATAGTATGTTCAGTTTGATCGTGACAAGGTTTTTTGAGGTTTTTTTGTTTGTTTGATTTTTCTGCTGAGCAGGTTGCAGTTTCAGTTTTAATTGCAATTTACAAGATAGAATTGTTAAAGCAATCTAATTATACAAGTTATATGTAAGCAACAAAAGTGAGGCTTTAGACCACCTTTCATTATTGGTTCTATAATTCTTCAGCTGTAAAGGGATCTGCAAGACACATGTAAATTGTATAACAGTGGTCATTTTGAGGTTCTTGGCTTTTACTAATAACCCCAGTGAAATAATGAATGACAAGCTGTCTAGATTCCATCAATAACAACGCTATAAACAAATCCACTAATCAAAACACTTATTCTTCTAAACTGGCACTTAGCGATAGTCATCATTCTGAAAGAACAATAACAGCTGCTTTTAGGATACCCACGAGGGACAAATAAAAAATATTTGTACAAATCTGTGTCAATTTATCTCTTGGAGCATATGCCAGTCTTGTTATCAAGGAAAAACCAACTCTCTCACCTGGTTTTAAATCCACACATTTGGACCGTTCAGTTCATTCTGCCTAATCCAGGAAAGTCAATTTTTTCTTCTTTGTTAGGTAGAAGGCTACATATTTGGTGTACTATATGATAGTCATGATCTTCTTTCTTAATGGCAGGTGATCTATGCAGTCTATACATTGAGTATTGTATATGTTACAGTGAGTGTTTTCACAGTAAACCAGTATAGACTATAAATATTTTATATTAAGCATAAACACAGAAAAACTGAAAACATTCTCTTAAAGTATAATTCCTCTCCAATATTATGATTATGGGGAAAATTTGGACTATTTGGCTTTGCCTTTTATTTAGAACATTCATCAATCCTCATGAAAATCATGGACCTTAGCTAGATTCGTGGTTGGTTAACATATTTTTAACATCGCTATAAACATAAAGACAAACCTATATTGTTTCAGAGTATTCTTATTTATCCAGAGCATACTTAGGTAATTATCAAGTAGCATTAATATATGTCATATTAATTATGTAGAATTACAGAAGAGGGTTATACCATAATCATGACAAAGGGTTCTGGAACCCAAGAGTATATATCATGAACCTTCGACAGCTCTTTGGAGGTAAAAGGGTGAAAAACAAGGTCTTTGGAGGCTGTCACTTGCGAGCACTCACTGTGTCACTTGCGAGCACTGTAGCTGCAAGGCAAGAACTCAGCACAGACTGAACGTCAGAAGCTGTTTATGGTTTTGAAAAAAGTCACCAAATTATCCTTTCCCCAGAAAAAATATAACTATTGTCTTATAATGTTATCACACTCTCATTAGTAATTATAAACAAATCGATATACAATTTGGAACAAGAGATAAAAGAATATAAACACAAAGATTGATTTCTTTTCTTGTCACGAATTCAGTCTTTATCAACTATCAACTGGTAAATCTTGGATTTCATTTCTCTCACCTAAATAAGGATATTAATTGCTCAATTCTGTTCACTCTTTGCCCTACTGCTTACCTTGTTCCCTTAATTAGGATTAGCACTTCCCACCTCCTGATGTACTAGGATATACATGTATGTGTTTTATACACACACACACACACACACACACACACATATGAATAGATAGAGAGACAGAGGCCCTTACGACAACTGTAAATAACTGAATTATAATTTATATATGATTATTTCTTTAGTGTTTCTTTTCATGGCTCTTCCTCAAATTGCATGAAAATAGGAACTTGTCTGATCTGTTCAGCAGTGTACTCCCAATGCCCAGAGCACATATGTGGACCCCTGGAATACAATTAAAAGTGTGTGTTGAATAAATAATTTTAAAATGAATGAATGCATTTGTGAGCATGGTTGAGGGCCCCCTCACTTCTTTACACTGCAAGATTCACCTCCCTACAAGTGTCCCTTCCTGTAGACCAGCCTCACTCTAATTAGGTTCACTCCACGTCACAGCATCCATCATCTCTTTGATGGGCAACCTACCTGGTGCCTTTTACCATTTTACTGTTAAGAAAAGCAGTTTCAGAGAGAGGGAATGGCTTGCACAAAGTGTTGGGATGGTTAAGTTATAGTGCCAAATTTCCATGTCTATGTTCCTGAATCCAAGTCCTTCTAATAAATCAATGCACTACTATTCCTGCTCCTTGCTTTTCCTTGCTTTGGTCTTACTTGTGATGATTGAGTTCATTGCCCCTGCTTTTTTCATTCATTCTTTTGCTCTTGGCAACAGTTTTTCTGGTTGGGTAAATTCAGCCACTGGAGAATGTGGCAACAGATTCTTTGCTGCAAGACTTGGTTGGGACACTGCTTTTTCTCCCAGCCTGGTGATTTGCAAATGCAATATGGGAGTACAGTAGCTTTCCTGTGATTGCAGGTATAGGCAAAAGTCAGTGAAGCAATAAAACAATAAACTTAATCCTGCAAAAATAAAGTAATATTTTTATGGAAATATTTCTAAACTGTTTTAGACTTCTCACTTTCTTAAGCAGGGTGTGCTAATGTCATCTAGTCTGTTCTTGCTAAGTCAGGAGACATGTATTTCGAGGCAGTGGAGTGAAGGCCTTTAAAGGGTTCAGCTTCAATTACTTAGGAAATTCAGGCCTCTCCTAGTGCCATGTAAGTGAAGATTCAACATGTGCTAAATAAATGCATCTGTTAGAATTGTTAGACACTCACCTGGGCCAGCAAGAAAGGTAGCAATATCTCTTCCCTTGGTGTCTCTTCAAGTAAGAAAAATACCATCTGTTAGGACTGTTCTGATAATGGCATAATATATATGTGGAATGGAATTTGAACCCTAGGACCTCAAAGTTTAAAATGCTTTTCAATTCCTTTTTATTCATTGAGTGTTGAGAAATCATTTCCCCTCTTAGTTTAGGACCCAGCTGGACTGAATATGCAGCTCCAGAGAAGCAGCAAAGCTATCACAGTGATGAACATATAGAAAAAAGATATCCTTTTCTATATATTATGGCAAAGATTTGACTGTCATAGAACCGAAAGGAAACCAAGTAGCATTCATCGCCCTGCACCACCGGAGCACTAGAATATAGAACAGTCCTTTGTGAGGGTTTCTTTCATTAGCTCCATTTCCTTTGGTAAGCAGGTGTAACTACAAAGAATGCCTCCCTTAAAGGCTGATACTTTCTCATTGGATGTGTACAATCAAGTAATAGACTGGCTCCCAAACTGAGAAGGGCCATTTGATCTAATGTAGTCAACAAGTAATTCCAAAGCTATAAAAGATATTCATGAAATAAGCTCTTCTTTGTTGACCTATCAGTTATCAAAGTGGACCCAATGTTTAAGGAATGAGTACAAGATAAATTAGCGATACTAATAACAATAATGACAAACATATTAATAGCATATAAAATTGCCAAAATGATTTAGAAATAGTCTGTGAGTTCCTAAACAACTCTAAGGTTATTTTAGATAATTTAGTGATGCTAATAGAGTTATAAATTGAAATATTTGAAAGTTTCTGACTTTAAAAAAAGTCAATCTTAAACCAAACACTACTGAATTGAAGGTAAATTAAGCTAAGGTTATGATAACAAATGTTTACAAGACTTCATAACAAAATTTACAAGCCTTAAGATGATTCCAAAGGCAAAACTTCAACAACAACAACAAAATCTTCTTTACCTAAACCAAGAGATCTAGATTAACATCATGGTGACAAGTCACAGTGTCAAGTTGCTTAGCACATGCATCCTTGAAAGGAAAGGACAAAAGAGGCACTTTACCTCTGTGTTCTTTCTTCCCAATGCCCATAACCCAAGTATAATCATGCAAAAAACATCAGACAAACCCACGGTGAGGTATATTCTACAAAATATCTGGCCAGTACTACTCAAAACATTCAAAGTCATCCAAAACAAGGGAAGTCTGAGAAACTGTTGCAGCCAAGACTAAAGGTTTCATGGTGACCAAATGTAATGTGGGATCCTGGAACAGATACAGGACATTAAGAAAAAACTGAGGACATCTGTGTAAAGTTTGGACTTTAGCTAATAACAAGGTATCAATATTGGTTCATTAATTGTGACAAGTGTACTGTAGTGTTAGATGTTAACAATAGAAAATACTGGGTTCAGGGTGTATGGAAATTCCTTGTACCATACAACTTTTCTGTAAACTAAAATTATTCTAAAATAAAATGTTTATTTAAAAATACATAGCAGATATAGCTGAAAGAAAAGACTCTTCTGATACAATGTTTGCAGAGGAAGATGCTTTTTAGTTTATAAATTATTTCCATAATTCGTGACAGTTCTCACATCTGCTACTATAAAATTCATTGCAGCTTCTCTGCCTCCTGGGAAAGAATGCATTTAATTATCAGTGAAATTCAACTTTAGCTTGCTATGATGAATGATTTGAACCTGTCAGCTTTCCCCCTCCCTACAAAACAAAAGAACTAAAATAAAATACAGTCTTATTCCTCTACTCCCTTCCTTCCACCTGTTCCATTTAATTGATGGAGGTTTGAGCTTTTATTAATCTTTTTGAGCTCTTCTGTAAGATGCAGAAAAAAGCTAATATGATATCATTGTATCTAGCTAATGTGTGTGCTTTGTGAAATTGATACACCCTGCCAAGACATAAATTACTTAAGCTTTGATAAATGTGTTGAAATCAGGGAATGTTCAAACAGATAAAACACAGCAATTCCTCTTTCTTCCCCTTTTTAAAGCTCCATTTTGTGCTTGAAGTTAAATGTTTTTGCATTGCTATTGTAATATGATGGGACAAAAGACAGTGGTGATTCTGAAATTAGCATGAAGAGCCCCAGCAAGTACCAAAGTAACCAGGGGGATACAGCCGTATGTTTTATAGATAACATCTAACAATCTTGCCTTGGACAGAGTGGTTTGCCAACAGGTTCAGAACCACCTACAGTCATCTCCCAGCATGTTGTATCACAGAAGTTATCTGTTCAGGAATGAGGGCACCTGCCAGACACTTTATACACTCAGCTCCCTTTGCTGACTCATGTGGTAGGTTGGAATCAAAGATCCACAAACACACTTTGTTGGCAAAGAGAGCTCACCCGTGCCTGTGATCTGGAGGTTATTTGGATGCCACTGAGACTGGGAACATAGAGAAATATTTGATGGATGTTCTGGGGTTGAGAGGGTTGATTTCTACTTGGTCATTAATTTATCACATGGCACTGAACAAGTTGCTCAATTAACCATTAATCAGTTTCCTGGAGGCTTGAGAATTTCATACAACCCTTTGGAGACACTTCTGAGTAGAAAGCACGAGACTATCCATTGGACCATGGAGAAGCCATCAGTCATTGAATGCTTTTTGCCAAGGATTAGGCTCAGTAATTTCCATCCATTTTTTCAGTTAGTCCTTACAACCAGCCAGCAAAGGTGATATAAGTGAGAAAACTGGGGTTCAGGTCATACACTCAACAAGAAGTGATGATGTCATCAGGTACTAAATGCTATGCTCTTTCCACCATAACATGCTGCTTCCCTATTGGGAATATATGGATGGGTGGGGTGGGGGGCAGGGCAAGAGTGGCTCATCAGCCCCCAGTCTTCCTTGATTAGGCCTTCTGAGGTTAAGCATGAGCCTTGGGGACTCGGGTTATACAACCATCTATGTAGACCTGGTATTGGAGAGGTTGCCCTCTCAGCAGTGATGTTATATAGTGATGATTTATAACAAGAGGAAACCTGAACAAGTTACACTAAAGGGAGAAAAAGTTGGGAGAGGAGATGCAATTGTCAGCTTATTAAAGACACAGAGAAATATATTTGCCCTTTTAATTATACTCTTCTGCCAGTACATCGTTATCTGATAACTTTTTGAGATTTGAGCTTAGATTTAGAAATCAGCACTGGTGAGAACTGTCCATGTACTTTAAAGCAATAAACAGATGATGTTTTACACAATTTCCCAATTTGGTTAATGTTGTCAAAACAAATTAGAAATATGATAGTCTAAGAAAAGCAATGAAATTTTTTAAAATATAAAAATATATATGCTTTCATATATACTTATACATAACAATTGTATTATATAAATATATGAAATATTTCATACATATTATTTCACATATATTTATGTAATACAAATGTTATGTATAAATATATATCTGTACTTTTTGTCTAAGGTACTGCCAGTGAGTATTGTCACTGGAAGAGAGAAACAATATAGATCTGTACTATTAGCTAAATTTTGATATTTTTATATAGACCAATCTCAAAATCAAGGGCTCTTTGAACAGGTTTAGACATGAAGAGTAGTGTGTTAGAAGGAATTTTTTAGAACCCAAATTCCAATTTACATTCTCACGTGGAAAATCCTTTCTGAAGATTTAAAGGACCTTTGTAAAAGCAAATAATCACACCTAAGTTATCTATTTGAAAAGCTTAGTTGTATTTTTACACTCTTATTTATTAGGTGAGTTACATATGTTTGAGTCAACTTCTGTTACGACATAAATTACTACCAGGAAAATCTTTGGATGTTTAAAAAGTCTCAGTTAATGGCCATTTATTATTATTATTGAGCAATCTCAGAACTTTCATAACAGAAGTCCTAGAGATAAGAGAAGAACCTCATAAGGTGTTGGTGTCTGTCATGTATTCTGCAGTGCACCATGATCAGCTAAGATGCTGTATGATTGCAAAACTAAATGATGAGCTCAATGTTTATAGTTTTTCAATAATGAAAAAGTGAGGAGAAAATTGGTCAAAGTGCTAAATCAAGGATAATGATTCAGTTAGAAAGAAAATCCAGGAAAATGTGTGATATAAAACAAACATCTCAAGAAACAAAAAAAAGCATGTTGCTGCTGGTAGGAGAGACTGTCTTTATTCTTGGAATAGAAAAACATTTTTGCATGGAAAATGTATTTTAGTTTTTGCCAATAAAAAAATTTATTGGTAGCATGGTATATAATAGTAAGAATCAATATTTTTTTTAAAAAAATCAAGTTTAAAGAGGAAAATGTCAGAAGGAATATACACCATGAAAGAGAGAAAGGAAAGTGAGAGTGAGCTGTCCCAGATCAGGCAGTAGAGGATTGGGGAAAAAAAGGGGCATTTCTTTTACACCAGATGTTCAGCAAATGGTAGGTGTATCTGTCAGCACTTGGAAAAGCAAGGTGAATTCTCGTGAAATCCTGGAAACAGGTGAAAACTAGGTAATAGACTGGGGTCAACAAGAATCACGCTCCCAGAGAAGAGAAATTGCACCTTGATAAGCAAGAGGCTCCTTTTCTGCCCCTGTGTCCTTGGCCCTCTCTCTGCCCCTGTGTCCTTGGCCTTTTCTGCCCCTGTGTCCTTGGCCCTCTGAAGAGAGGCTGGGACATGTCCCTTGGACCACTAAGCCTCCACTCTCAGGAGACTGAAGTCAGAAGTGGGGGCATGGTACTGAATTCCATGGGCTGTGACCAGTTGATTAGAATGAAGTTTGTGTGCCTTATCATTAAGAGTGTTCAAAATCAGAAAACTGTAGTTACAGTATCAGAAATATTTTGAGCCAGAAATCCAGAGTAATGACCCCTCTCACCCTGGCGAATATTCTAGCTTTCAACACCAGGAGAGAGAAAGAAGTATCAATTTAGAATGTGTAAGCCCCTAAAAAGAGGTAATATGGATTTAAGTTCTCAAAAAGGAAAGAATGTGCATCTTATCAATTTGCCCTTCTACTAACCTCAATAATTTAAGTAAAGAGAAGATCATTTTTAAAAACTCCAAAAATGAGGGAGAAAAGCCTTCAAGAAATTAATCAAAGAAAGAAGTATATTAGGTAACCCTCACCAAAAAAAAAAAAAAAACAACCAAAAAAAAAAAAAACCCTACTCACATTTTGAGTCCTTGGATTCCTACTCTAAAGTGATTTTGGAGCTAGCTATAAGTGAAGACACTTTTCAAAAAGTTCTGTTAGGACTTAAACTTGTAAACATTTAAGAATATACAAAAGATGACTTCATGTTATCAAACTATACCATAGAGTTGAATGTAATATTTATAATGCAGGTTATGTCTTTTTCTTTTTCAAAACTGGATTAAAAGCAATAATTTTTGGAACAATTTGAGACTAGTTTTACCAAATGCTTTGCCAAGTTTGAATGGTGGAGAAACAGTACATAAACATAGCCTCTCTTCTCTCCCCATCCTTTTCATCATGCTGACAGTTTTCCGTAGAATCGTTACAGGAGTGGTTTGTGCCATTAGAGATAAGAGGCTATCTGTGTTCCCACTAGAAACCTCTATTTTCCAGACCTTATAACTCATCCATAAATATTCACTCCAGGCAATAGTTTCATATATAACGATTCTGTCTCTCAACATCCATATTGACTTAACTAAATGATTTTTAGAAATCATGGGAAGTCTCATATTATAAAAAGAATAAAAAGGAAAACCAAATGCAATAAAGTCTTATGTTTCGGTGGCTTTGATTTGAACCAAAATACTGTGGAACCCATAAAACACATGCACATAACATTTTCTTAGCAATTCTATCTTTCAGGATACAATTCAGTTGTAATAAAATTTATTAAGTCATATAAAGCCTATTAATTAATTCAAAATATACTTTTCCACATTATTTCTGTTTTTATAAAGGCAACTACATTTGTACTTATATTTTGTCAACTAAAACTTTTTGTAGAACTTCCTACTTACTAATCACATGCCTTTTTGTTACAGAATTTGAGATAGAATTATATCAGAAGTTAGGAAATTATATGTCATGAGCCTTTGGACATTATAATACCCTTAATATTTCCAATTACATTTAAGAGAATTATTAATATCATAGTCAGATGGTTTCTAGCTTCTTGGTAGAAACCTTCAGCATTCTAGAGTTGTCTTCTACCTGAAAGAAAAGACTTCAACAAATGTAATGGTTTTATCAAACGAAAGTCCAGAATATACTACTTCTCCCAATCTGAAAAATAGAATTGCAAAGACTAGGAAAGAGCAACTAAAAACACATCAGACCATCACAACGAAATACTTTGTTCTTCATCTTACCAGTTTAATTTTTCTACTCGCAGTTTTGCATCATTTAAATTAAATGCCCTATCTTGTTACACTGTTGAGCTCAGCTGTGTGTGTGAAACGCTATTTAGCGAGAATCTAAATAATCTTGAATGAATTTCCCTTGTGCTTTAACTTCGGTCTGTGTGCACGCTCGAAGCCTACCCTAAAGTTCACTTCTCTTTCTTCTTTCCAAACAGCTATTCTGTGACGGTAGAGAAGTGGTGCATGCGACAGAGGGGCTGGATTGGGAAGACAAAGATGCTCCAGGGACACTGGTGGGCAACGTGGTGCACTCACGGATCATCAGTCCTCTGCGCCTGTTTGTTAAGCAGTCTCCGGTGCCCAAGCCGGGTCCCATGGCATACGCCACAGACAGCATGGACAACTTTTGGGATTGGCTGGCCAACATCACGGAGGTTCAAGAGCCACTGACAAGAACTAAACGGCGGCCAATCGTGAAAACAGGAAAGTTTAAGAAAATGTTTGGATGGGGTGACTTCCATTCCAACATTAAAACTGTCAAACTCAACCTCCTCATCACAGGGAAAATTGTCGACCACGGAAATGGAACCTTCAGTGTTTATTTCCGACATAATTCAACGGGTCTGGGCAATGTTTCAGTGAGCTTGGTACCCCCCTCCAAGGTGGTGGAATTTGAAGTCTCCCCCCAGTCTACCTTGGAGACCAAGGAATCCAAATCCTTCAACTGTCGCATTGAGTATGAAAAAACAGATCGGGCAAAGAAGACTGCCCTGTGCAACTTTGACCCGTCCAAGATCTGCTACCAGGAGCAGACTCAGAGCCACGTGTCTTGGTTGTGCTCCAAGCCCTTCAAGGTCATTTGCATTTACATCGCCTTTTACAGTGTCGATTATAAACTTGTGCAAAAGGTCTGTCCTGACTACAACTACCATAGTGAGACCCCATACTTATCTTCTGGCTGACCTTTCCACAGTGACAGAAATGAGGGATGGAGATAATTATATATATATGTATATATTTAGTTATAATGACCAAGAAACAAGCCCAGCTCTTCATGGTAAAGAAACCCTTTTGTTTCTGGCAGTATAGTTCCCTATCAGGTTTTCGAATTTAAAAAAAAAAAAAAAAACCTCTTTAAATGTAAAGTGTGTTTGTTTTGATCATAAGTCCTTTTATCTAAAGAGTCAAACTGTTTATGAAACTGTCACTTTCATGTAAGGTGGTTAAGTTCTAGAAATATTACTGTTGCTGTAGAAGAAACATCAGTGGTAGCCAAGTGTGACAAGAAGGAACTGAAGTATGCATGTGGTAAACATTGCTCTTGAAATGAGCCTGCCTTTGAAAAATGTTTTGGAAGATTACATTAAACACAGCAAATCCAGTCAAGGAACTGAGAAGATTGTATTCGACAGATGAATTGTTTCTGATGTTGGAGTGTTTTTTATTATGTCTTTCCCCCCACATGTGTGTTGTTATTGATAGGAGAGATGAAAGGGTGAAATTTGTTTCAAAACTTGTGTGTGAAGTTTCAGTGTCACCATGGAACCGGGTATATTACCATCCGAGCTAGAGTTGAGTGGAATGTGATTTAAGCACTTAGCGCTGTGTTGGCCACCATCTTTATAACTCTCATCTGAGTCATAGTACTGGTGCATTGGAGAAACAAATCTGTGTATGAGTCAGTTTGACAACAATGGAGATTGGGATATTTTTAGACTCTTGCCAAATTGGATGCTGTGAGATTATCAGAAATGATGTAAAATTTGTATCCACCCTATAGCTTAGAACCTAATCCCAGTCATTTGATAGCGTGATTTTATAACCTGTGTAGAATAACTCTGAAATTCTTTCCTGGGCTAGAATGGGCAAAAAAATTGGAAGTGGAGGGAGGAAATTCCAGGATTATGAATTTATTGTTTAAAACCTCCAGCTTAAGGTCTTGAATTTTGTTAATTATTGAATGAAAAATCAAACTCTCTGTGGAAATTAAGAGTTATATCTGAACATTTCTAATTATTAAGTTCTGACAACCAAGCTACCTGCCTTGCCAGGCTTTTGAGATTACTTCCAAATTAATGTCACTTCACAATCCGTGCCCTTCTCATCTTCTGGGAGGGGTGAACAGCAGTCCTGGGTGGTGGAACAGATGATCACAGAATTAGCACAGAAGAGGGTCTGGTTGGCCAGGAGAAAGTCTTCTGGAACTCGGGACACTTGTGGAATGGTCACTTTTTTTACAATAGATGTTAACTTCTTTCCCCTGTCTTGTCTGTAAAATATCAACTAAAGTAAAACATTAAATTGAGGACTAAAGGAAGTTAAGCCCTGAGCAACAAAAATACTCTTACCACACTGTTCAAAAGCCAATAGCTCTATTCTCTATTTTACATCTCCATTCTTTTTTTTTTTTACTAGTAATACCTGCACAGTGTTCAATTTTGTCTTTTGTAAAAATTGTACTAAGCTTAGTGTGTGATAGTGCAGGGTTGAATTGTTTGCTCTGAGTTCATCAGGTGCTTTTGTAACTTTGTGATTGGTGAGTAATATTTTGAGACATCTTTTTATTTTCATCTAGAAACAAGAGTAAAATATTTATTGTAAAATACGTGGGAACCATATATGTATATAAACTTAGAATTTTCTGTGTACAGAGAAAAAAGTATGTGTACACATTTCTATGTAAATAAAAAGAATTTGCTAGATCTGTCACATGACTTCAGAGTGGTTATTTTTTAGACTGTTCTCCTTGATTCTTTTCCTCACTAGGGTTTGTTCTGTGTGTGTGCGTGTGTTTAGTGTGTTTAATGCCAATTGAGCATTAAGGTTTTCCTTACATATATATTAAATGAGGCAGCCTGGCTGTGGAGATTATAGAGTAAAAGGATAATTCACATAAAGTATTTGGTACATAGCCTGGGATCCAGTGAGAACTCCATAAATGTGAGCTGCCATTATGGTTGTTATTATCATTATTACAACATGAAATGAGATGTAAAACTATCTGCTGTTCAGAAGTTGAGAGATATGAACATTACTTTTATGCAAAGGAAAAAAACCCTGTAAATTGATTTGTGTAACTCTTAGATTTTAGTAGGGTTTGCAGAAATTTTTTTTTAAAGTTTTCCATAAGCACACTTTTAAATTGGGATAGAACATATGCCACATATATTTCTAAGTCATAATTTCCTTTCAAAGCCTACATAATTGTCAGTAGTAGTACTTGGCCCAATATAAATCAGACCCCAGTTTAATAAGCAAATATGCACATTTCTGGAAAACCATTTTTGCCTTTTAGTACTGCAGTTGAGAAAAAAGACATTCATGTAAGCTAATTTTTCACCCAATCAGAAATTGTTCAAAAATTAAAAGAAGAGGAATTTTTAAAGTTTAAAATTACATAGGCAGACTGATAATCCAATAAAGAAAAGTGGTCAGCCCAATATTAACTTATACAACAGCATTTCAAACGGAGTATCTTCTCCATTCCCCTCTTTTGACAGACAAGTAAACCCAAGACTTCATGAGGGCAAAGATGTCCCCAGGAGTAAGTGGCAAACCCACTGAAATGCATTTCTCCTGACTCCTAGTCCCAGGTCTTGTGTTACATAAGAAAGGTAAATTGAAGCAGGTATTTTGAGACAACAAAAATAATGGCCCAAAACCAAAACTAAACAGGAAAATGTGGAAATGCTCTTCCTCCAAAATATTCAGCACAGTAATTTATGTATGAATTCCATAAACCCTACCCTTTCAAAAATTAAAACTATAGAAAAATAAAGTCAGGATAGAGCCATTACGTCCAAAGAGTCCTAGAATACATTAAAGATGTGACTGGCTAAGAATTTATGGCATTCGGACACTACATTTGGCAAAGTTTTCAAGTGATTATAGAACCTGAGAATATTTTTTCATAGAAACTAGTAAATTATGTGGAATACCTTGATTGCCTCAAGGTCTGATTTTTACCTTATAAAGAATCTTAAATTAACTAGCCTGTAAAATAAAGGATGAAGTCATGCATTTTTACTTGCAGTAAAACTATAGTTAACCCAAAATTAATTAATCAGAACTTTAATTGAGTGGCAATTAATATTGTCAATCGCAAAAGACAAATCACAGGAAAACAAGCTCCCATTAGAGATTTTTTTTTCCTTGAGGAAAATATCCCCGCAAAATATTCAAAATCATTTCATATTCACCCCAGTCTCCTATCCTGTATTTTGAGATCTGGAACTCTGAAAATATAGCTCATTCTGTTTGATTTTTAATCTTTCCTTTCCTTCATCCAACTCAGCTGTCACATAAATGCAGTCTCCTACTTACAATGATTCCATTTGATTTCTCCACTTTCATGATGGTGTGGGAAAGTGATACACACTCAGTAGAAATTGTACTTTGAGTACCTATACAATCTTTCCATTTTTCACTTTCAGTATGATAGTCAATAAATTATATGAGATATTCAACACTTCACTATAAAATAGACTTTGTGTTAGATGATCTTGCACAATTGTAGGCTAATGTAAGTGTTCCGAGCATGTTTAAGGTAGACTAGGCTAAGCTATGATGATCAGTAGGTTGGGAGTATTAAATGCATTTAAACTTACTTTATTTTCAATTTATGATGATCATAGGTTAAGGAACATCTGCAGTACATTATCTATTCTCTAGTAGAATGAGTTAACTTCTGTGTGTCCTCCACAATATTTCATAGAGTGCCCTGTATGTAATAGTATGTTAGTCAGGGTTCTCCAGAAAAACAGAGCCAATACAATGTATTAATATATAAATATATAAGGAGATTTATTATGGAAATTGGCTCACAGTATTATGGAAGCCAAGAAACCTCATGATATGCTATCTGCAAGCATATCAACTGGGAGAGATGGTGGTGTAATTTAGGCCAAGGCCAAAGGCCTGAGAAATAGGAGCTCTGATGTCCAAGGGCAGGAAAACATGAATGTCCCAGCTCAGAAGGAGAAATTGAGAGAGCGTATTTGCCATTCCTTAGCCTTTGTGTTCTATGCAGGCCTTCAATGGATAGGGTGATGCCCTATTGTTGAGTGTGGATCTTCCTAGTCTATTGATTCAAATGTTAATCTCTTCAAGAAACACCCTCACAGACCCACCCAGAAATAATTCATTACCAGCTATGTATCTCTTATCCCATAACGTTGACACATAAAATTAAACACCAAAGGTAGATACTTGGTCAATATTTGTCACTTCATTTTTTTTTAAATCTCCAGTGCAGTCCAGTGATTGTTCGAGACTCACTCTACCCACATAATGTAAGAATTATCTTGCACCATTTCCAAATATGAACACCTTGCTCCAGCTGAACATAATACCTGATGAATGTTAGCTTCCAGAACCACCAAGATTTAAAAGATAGAAACAATTTTAGGAATCACCTAGAATGAGCTGTTTTATCAGCTTAAGAAATAGAGGCCTGATGAGGTTTAATAGCCCAGTTTTACTTATTGTTCTTCCTGCCTGGGTAAAGCCATTCTTTAATCCTCCATATCATGGATGCTCCATATCTGTGATAGATACTCTCACTGCCCATCAAAATGCATTTCACTTCTCACATTGCAATGGAAGGGGCAAGTATGTGACTGGCCCTGCTCTCACACCTGTGACTGGCCCTGCTCTCACATAGTGAGGTGTGGCCTTCATGCTGAGCTGCAGTTAATGGAGTGTGAAAAGAAGGCATGTGTACACTTTGAGGAGTGGACCCACATACCAGTGCACGCATGCTTCTCTTTTTCCTAACACTGGCTGATGCCCTGAGGGACACATTGGAAGAGGCAAGGCAGTTGTCAGTCTGAGTGCTTTTCTGATCATGGAAGAGAGTCACTCAACCAACCCAAAGCCCACCCTTGACTGCATGTATGAGCGATATATACACTGTTCTTTAAGTCATTGAATTATTAGGAGGGATTTGTTACTGCAGCTCAGCATGACCTAACTAACACAAACATTGCATAAAATCTTCTTTATCTGTGTACTCTGGCCCACTCTGATATTTTATTTGTCTGTTTGAATTGCTTCTTCCAGTCTGTGCTAGGAATTACAGTAATAATTCCAAGTGGATAACTTTGAGCTTGCCTTATTATTTATACTTCTTCATGTGTTCTATCATCCAATAAAAAGTAGGTTCTCCAAAGCCAGAGATCACATTTTATACTTTTTTGAATGTTCCACAATGCCCATATAAAGCTGTTGCCTTTTAAGTGATATATATGTGGTGTTAAATTGCATAGGAAGTTACTTAAAAACATTTGTTTTACAAATGATTTATATAAAATAGAGGTAGAGTATTCTTAAAAGATTAAAAAAAAACCTCAAGAATCATGCAAATTCTACTTTACCTAGTAAGGCAAGGAAGAAGAGTATACATTTTCTTTTCTGTCTTTATCGTTTGTTGGCAATGCACTTACATGGATTTATAATCCAAAAGGTGCCAACATGGTGTACAATAGAAGACCTCCCTCTCACTCCGTTTCTGTAGCTACCTTGTGTCCCTCTCCAGAGACAAATCAGAGTATAAATTTGTTGGGTGTCCTGGCAGAGATAAATTAGTTTGATTTTTAAGTATTTTAGATGATTGAGCATGTTTGCTTCAGTTCTTCAGTATGTCACATTTTGTGTGCATTCTGATTAGCTGACACATTATGATGCATTCGTTATTGTTCCCTTTTTGAATTTAATTAACCACTTTTAAGTGTTAAAAAAAGAAAATCTTAATTAAAAAGTACTGCACATAATCCCATCAGTAGCAAATTAAATATATTTATTCGATGTTTTCCTTCTCATTTTTATACATATATTATAACCTAATATATAGATGAATGCACATATGCACATAAATGTGTGCATATATAGTTTGTGTGGAGTTGCAATCATATACAGTATGATAATGTAATAAATACACCATTATATCTGATACATAAAACTGTTGACTGTAATAAAAAGACAATAAGAACATTTGTTGAGCAAACCATGTGGAAAATAGTACATGGCTGGATATGAAGTTATGAATGGAATATCCCCAGGGTTATGTGAGTAATGGGATGCCCTCTACCTTCTCTCTCTCTTGTTATTTACTCTATGACAAATAGAGGGTAGATAAAATTATTCTGGGCCCTGAAATACAAAATAATTTTGCACAACTTGGTTGGTCAAAACAAGAAATTACAAATCCTATTTAAGAGGATTAAGCTCAGCTCCTACTCCCAGTAGAATCATGGGGGCCAACTCTTTCTCAAGGCCCCAGTTGTGGCAAATGGAGCCTATCATTATAATCCCACTCCACTCACTTTAGGAAAGAACCATGTAAATCATAGCATTATAGAAGTGAAAGAGCCTTTGCAGGGAAAAGAAGCTAGTGTTTATTGATGCCTACTCTGGTTGCCACCATCCTAGATACCTTACAAATAAGCATAGACTTTGGAGTTAGACCAACCTGAATTCATGTCTTGAATCTGCCATTTAATAGCAGTGTGACCTTAAGCCAGTTGCTCAACTTCTCTGAGCTTCAGTTTACTTATCTGCAAAATGCAGTTATAATACCTGCCTCATACTGTTGTCTAGGTGAAAGTAAGTATCACATGGATTATGAGCAGTAAGGGTGGACAAGAACATTAAAGTACAATACTCCTTTTATTATTATTTTTGCTACCAATAATTTTATATAATGTGGACATACCAAGTCCAGTGTAAATAATTAGACTTCATTGTTTTTCTTCAAAATCTTTCCCTCCAAAATTACCTGGTTTATCATTGAAAATATCTTTATTACTAGTCTCAAAGCTATATGTGCAGGTAGAGAGATAATTGGACTTCTCATGTATCTTCAGAAAGATGTCTACTTAAAATGTTTTCTTTCTACCTCTACTGGGGAGAAATCGAAAATTTAGACATAACATCTTGCATAGAAAAAAAAATTAAAGATTTGCAAAACAAGGGACTAAGCCAAGCATGGTGGCCTGTGCCTGTAATCCCAGCTACTGTGTGGCTGAGGTGGGAAGATTGCTTGAACCCAGGAGTTTGAATCCAGTCTGGGGAACGTAGCAAGACGCTGTTTCTCAAAAATAAAAACAGATAAATAAAATATACAAAGGACTTCATATTATAAATCCCTGATATCTTTTAAGTAGAAAATAAACATCGCACTAAAAAAAAATAAATAAATAAATAAAACAAAGAACACTAATTTTACTGAGTTAATAAATGCTATTTAACAAAATAACCATCATCAAAGGAAAACCCATGATGAAAATGATGTCCAGGTGGGGTGGGCAACTAGTGGCTGGTCTTGCCCTTTCCTGTTAATTCTACTTTGGCATAATTGATGCCAAAGTGATGGAGTTACATTTCTGGGTCCCAGCAGCCACTTTGTGCAGTGTGACCTCGCCCGTTCTGCTCTGTCTATAACCCTGGAAATGAGCATCTCACCTCCACTGGGCCCGTTGGAAGCCCTCTCTGAGAATTTAGAGTTAGGACAAACAGACAGTTTATCTTGGAACATTATACTTTGGACTTGTTGGCCACGATGTTTTCAATACGTAAGTAAAAGAAGCAGATAAAACTGTCCTGCCAAAAGAGAAAGAGGGAAGCAAACAGAAAGGAACGGAGATGACAAAAGGCAAGTCCTGAAAGTACTCAGGTCTCTCATCCTGGCTCATTGCTGAGGATTGGCCGCAATCTCCACCTTGCAGCAAGCGGCAGTGTATATCATTGTAATAAGTTTTCCATTTTACAATTTTTTTCCTATAGATAACTGTATTAGTCAGAGTCCTGGCAGGAAACAGAGGTCACCGACATGGACTGATAATCCTGTGAGATAGGTATGTGTCCCCACTTGTTTGACTTTGGGTTTGACAAAGTTACATGGTTTGGCCATGCGTATGTGAGTAGGCTTGACATTTGCCCTCTCCAAACAGAAGCTTCACATATAATTGTGCCATTTGGGTTGGGCTCTCTCATGAGTTTCTGCCTGGTGTCATGAGAACATCATATCCTTTCAGCCTGGGATCCAAAATGAAAAGACACATAGGACCTGAGCTCTCACGTTTCATGAGAAAAGTACAAATGTCTGTTGATTTAAGTCACTGAGAATTTTTAGTGTTTGTTGCCATGGTAACACCTGACAAATATAGTGATGAGCCCATAGATCAGCAACAGCTGGAAGCCATTGCCATCCTTAGGCCAAAGATAAGGGAAGGAAACAGTATTCTGAGAGCTGGAGTAGTGAAGACAGGACTGCTTCGCCTAGTGGGAACTATGGTCCAGGGGAATGCAGCTACCGCTTAAGTGAGAGCAGCAGGAAGAAGGAAATGACTAGACCTTTCTGCTCTTGCTCTTGTATTTGTCAGTGCCTCCCATTGCCAACCGTAAGCAGGGGTCAACCGACTTGACGGCCCAAGAGAATGAGTCCACAGGGCTCAGCATCCCAGAACATAGAGCAACACAGTGGCAGACACTAGCCGAGATGGCAGAGAATGGATGGAGACCATGGAGACTTTCCCACCTGGATGGGAAGAAGGGTAAATGGAGAATAACAAAAAAAAAAAAATTCAAATTTTATGTTATGTTACATGCAACCAACTGAGAGTCCTCCTAATGTGAAAGATAAATTAGACTTATACAAAGAATGAGTGAGAGAAACAATGATTTGAGAAAAATCAACATAGAGACCATATACTAGGCCGGGCGCAGTGGCTCATGCCTGTAATCCTAGCACTCTGAAAGGCCGAGGCAGGCGGATTGCTCGAGGTCGGGAGTTCAAAACCAGCCTGAGCGAGACCCCGTCTCTACTAAAAATAGAAAGAAATTAATTAACCAACTAAAAATATATATACAAAAAATTAGCTGGGCATGGTGGTGCATGCCTGTAGTCCCAGCTACTCGGGATGCTGAGGCAGCAGATTGCTTGAGCCCAGGAGATTGAGGTTGCTGTGAGCTAGGCTGACACCATGACACTCTTTCTAGTCTGGGCAACAAAGTGAGACTCTGTCTCAAAAAAAAAAAAAAAAAGAGAGACCATATACTAGTAAGCTACAAGGTTCTTGACTGGGAAGGCAGGGGGGATCGATTAGAAGAGGAATCATGTTTCACTCAACAGACTCAGGATACCCAGCACTGCTGAACGTATTTTGTAAGTTATACGAAGTACTTCTCAGGATAATGATGATGATGATAGATGTGCATCTCTTTCAGCCTCCATTTGGGTAGTTACATTTCTACTTTCCCAATAATATAATGTAGAAACAAGCTTTCTACTATAGTTCCCAAAGATTTTAGGTAAAGAGAAAACAGAGTGTTATTTTGCAAAAGACAATCCTGAGTCGTTGGATTCTACAAGTGATTTATTCTGCTACGTCACGGGAAAATAAATGCCCTTTCCAACTGACTGAGACTCTTTTCATTTGTCAACTATTGATCCCCTCCCACAACCTCTCTTCTTAGCTCCATGATTCTTCTGGAGGTTAAACCAATGAAGCCCAGTCCCATTTATTTCTTCCTACTTTATGCTGCGGTATGACCATCGATAACATCAGAGCAGCCAGCCACTCATCTTCAGTTAGTAGCAAAGTGGCAGACTAGAGGGAAGCTTTTAGAGATTGTCCAGGCATTTCCTTTCAAGACTCAATAATATAAAGTAAGCCTTGAAAGCACCTATGAAATACATATTTTCAAAAATTATTTCTTTTAAATTTTATATGCAGCTATACCTGCAGTGCCCCTTTGTCATTCTAAGCAGAGAGCAAGAGGAAGTCATGATAGGCATCAGCATATTGGATGTTAAATAGGAGAGGAGTAGATTACAAGAGGGAGAATGAAGGGAATGGGCCAAGTTGAAGGTTAAGGGAAAATCTGCATCACCCCCAAATGCCATGCTCTTGATAATTTACTTCCAGAATCCACGATTCATGTTCCTCTTACTTTTAGGGTTAGGGTTAGGGTTCTTCAAATCCTGATGAAGAACATTTTGTTTCCTAAAGATCTACACAAATGTTTCTAATTCATGAATAATGACTCCCTGTGTCTGAGCTATTTTGCAGAGAAACTCATCTCCTCCTTAAGCCCTTCCAGTTAAATTGACATGGATCTGAACACCACAGGCAACTATCCTCCGCAAACACTTAGAGTACCCAGACACTACCCTGTATTGTGGAACTGAGAGGACAAAACAAAGCATATATGTGTCTGTCTACACAATTGTTATCGATTCCTTTAGGTGGATCAGTGATTTTTGTCATTTGAGAGTTATCATCATTTGAATTGCACTTTCTCTTTAGACTAGAAGCTACACAATTAAAGAAAAATGTTTCCTCTCGGCTTCTTTTTCTAGTGTGTGAAATATTAATAGGAGGGTGTCTGCCCTCAGTGGTACTTCACCAATACCGTTAAAGGTAAGAGTAGATCGTTCCATTTCTCTATTTCTTGGCCAAGAAAGCAATTAAGGTGGCTTGTGGGCATAGATTTGTAGCCCACGTGGATGCTTGCTAAGGATGAGTGGCACAATCATTTAGCAACATCTGCCAAGAGTATGGGAGCGGGAAACAGTAGCTCTGCCATGCTGTTTGTTAATGTAAAAAAATGAAACCAAGGTTTTAAGGAAAATATAAGTGTATAATCATGTACTGTAAAAGGTCTTTCCAAATATGACATTAAGGCATAGGCATAAAACAAAAGACTGATAAATTTGATAATTAAAATTTTTAAAATATCAAAACAGACCACAAAAAAACACAAAAAGGTAAAGTGTTTGCCAGCCCTCGTTAAATAAAATGTTTTATGCCCTTTAAGTCTAAAGACTCCTTCTAGATCAATAACCAAAATGTGATCTCCACAATTAACTACAGATAGAGAACATTTTATCAGCTGCACCTAATAGAAAACCCAACTTAAAATGACTTAAAGCAAATAAAAGTTTTCTTTTTTTTTCATGTAAAATAACCCTGGAGGTAAGCTGTCTGGGAGGATTATGGAGGCACTATGATATAATCTTGCCAACAGGAGCCAGGCTTTCTCTGCTGGGCCATTCTTACCAGGTGGCTTTCATCCCTTTCTCACCTGTAGCCCAAAGCCCATCCATCAGGCACTCAGTCACCCACACCTCTGTCTCGCCACTCGCCATGTGTGATCCAACCGTCTCCCGCCCCTGTGTGCAGGGACATAGGCCCTACGGGTCTACCTCATTCCCTTCCTGACCCTCTCCTTGGATTGATTCTCCACTCTGCATGCATCATCTTTCTCTTTCAAAATGTAAAGCAGATCCTTCCTCCATACCCTCTCAGTCTTGGGTCCCCCAACTCCCTAGTCTTTCACTGACTTGCCATGGCTCTTAGACTGAAAACACCTCTCCTTAATTGACGTACAAGACAGCAGCTGCCACCTTCCCTTTCTTCATGCCCCTTCAGCCACCACAGGTACCCTTGAGTCCCTTATAGTCATAAGGCCCCTTCCTGCCAGAGACCTTCCCTGTGCTCTCACCTCCATCCATCCTCACACTCTGTCCTCTGCACTCCCTTCCTCAACTCAACTCGTACTAAATCTTCCCATTTCAGTTCAACTGTCAACTCCACTCTTATTTGACTTTTGAAAACATTTTGAGGAATATATTATGTACAACAGTAGGGAATTAACTGTGTGTGTTTCCAGTTTCTTTTACTGCTACTGTCACTTGATTGTATGAGGTAAGATGTTTTCATATGTAAGTAACCAAAATTCCAGATCAGACTGGCTTAAGCCAATAAACACATCTCTTAACTCATATGATAGAAAATTCCAAAAATAGAGCTTTTTCAGGAATCCAGCTCCCTCTCTCTGCAATACTGTCACCTCTGCCCTTCCTTCCCATGGTTGATGTCATTCTCTGGCTCCCTTCATTATTTGTAGCAGCAAAAGTAGCTGTGTTAGTTGCAGGCTTGGTACCTATCTATGTGCCACTCCTTCCAAAAAGGAACCAAGAGAAGACCTCCCTGAATCATGAACCGGAAGCCCTTGGTTTCGTTCTCGTGGCCCCAGTAAGGTGAGTGTCCCTCCCTAGTGAGGAAGTGCGTGAGCTGTTGGGCTTAACCCAGTCAGAGCCCATCCTAGGGCTGGTGGCTGGGGTATCGGGGAGGTGGGGTCTATTCTTCCCAGACTCCATGGCTGCTTCCCCAGGGGAGGAACTGCATTTCTGAAGTGGAAGATCAGTCTACTTTGGCAGAAGGAGCAGACACTCAGATGCTAAGAGAGCAACCAACTGTGTACTACAACAATAAAATGTGAACATTTCCCATTTTATTTAATCATGTGTTAAAACACTACATTTAAAGTCTTTGCAGTCACTATGGTGTAATGTTCCACCCCATGAATATGCCATTCTAATTTTATTAGTTAGGCAAAGACATTATTTTTAATATTTTGCTATTACAAATAATACTGAGATAAACAGTGTTGTGTATACATTTTGTTTTCTACCCCACTGGCTACTGTCGTAGCATAAATTGTAAAAGTAGAATTAATGGGTCAAAGGTCAAGATTATTGAAACATAAAGATATTGTCTTCCAGAAGGATCGTACCAATTTGGAGTGTACAGGCCGACCCTCGATGTATGATTCTGCTGGTTTCTTGACATTCTTGCTAGTTGACATAAGCCTCCTCTCCAAGTGTCCAAGTTTTTTGTCCTCTCCACGCCTTTGTTTCCATTGTACACTCAGCCTGGCCGATTCCTGCTGCCCTTCCAATGCTCATGAGCTTGTCTTGAAAGCATTTCCTCACCATCTCTGCCAGGTTCCCTTTGTTCTGTTTTCATCACACCTCTGGCGTCCCACTAAATATAACACATTGCGGTCATTTGTGTCTCTTATGCTGGGCAGTGAGTTATTTGAGGAAAGAAACTACTTAGTATTTTTAAGATTAAGATTATTAATATTCAGCCCTGTAACTTTTCCACTTAGCACTGGGTCTAAAACACAGAAAGTACTCAGAGCTGTGCTTGAAATGAAAGAGACACGGAAGCAGCTGACCACCCCCATGGTGTGATCCAACGGATCCCATCAGTCCCCACAGCTTTGCTGTCCCGTTCAGCGGGTTCTGCTTGAGTCACTGTGGCTGGCACAGCTCTGGAGCTCCCAAGGGCATTGCTGGTTATGGAAGGTGACCCAATCTACCATTTTTTTTTTTAATTTTACAGTTCTGGAGGTCAGAACTTCAAAATCAGTTGTATTTTTTTAATTTCAAAATATTAAAGGGGGGCCGGGCCCGGGGGCTCACGCCTGTAATCCTAGCACTCTGGAAGGCTGACGCAGGCGGATCGCTCAAGGTCAGGAGTTCGAAACTAGCTTGAACAAGAGCGAGATCCCGTCTCTACTATAAATAGAAAGAAATTAATTGGCCAACTAAAAATATATAGAAAAAATTAGCTGGGCATGGTGGCGCATGTCTGTAGGCCCAGCTGCTCGGGAGGCTGAGCCAGGAGGATCGCTTGAGCCCAGGTGTTTGAGGTTGCTGTGAGCTAGACTGACGCCACAACACTCTAGCTCGAGCAACAGAGTGAGACTCTGTCTCAAAAAAAAAAAAAAAAAAAAAAAAATTAAAGGGCACAGGTGTTTTTGTTACATGGTCGCATTGTATAATGCTGAAGTCAGGGCTTTTACAGTGCAGTTCACCAGAATGGTGCTCATTGTCCCTAATAGGTAAGTTTTTATCCCTCACCCCCTCCTTTGCTCCACCCTTCCTGGTTTCCAATGTCCTTTATGTCTCTTCGTGCCCATGTGTGCCCATGATTCAGCCTCCACTTATTAGTGAGAACATGTGGTGTTCGTTTTTCCATTCCTGAGATACTTCACTTAGGATAATGGTCTCCAGTTCCATACAAGTTGCTGCAAAAGATAGTATTTTATTCTCTTTTATGGCTGAGTGAAAAAGTGTCACTAAAGGCAGCAAAAGGTCATCAGGCAAGGGGACCTGGGCTTGGCTGAGCCCTAGATGGCACTTCCACTTCACTCTACCCTTCCTCATCCAGGATCTGCTGACAGCCATCAGTGTGCTGGGAAGGGCACTGCTTTGTTATTCAGGGACAAGGGAGGGGTGACAAGGAAACCCTGAGAGGGGCACTGAGAGAATAGGAGAAGAACGACATTGCTCCCCACGCACCCAGTAAACTAGGTTTGAGTCTCTATGACTAGAAATGCAAGAGCCAGAAACTGTTGGAACTGTTTTTGCTGGTGTGTTTGTTATTTAATGAAACTATTGGAGAGGAATCAGGACAAGGTGAGAGCCAGAAGCTGATGGAAGCCGTACCTCTGAGCTTGGGCTGAGCGGTCTTGGAGAGGGAGGCAGAAGGAGAAGGAGAAGTGTGGGTGAGGCGCTGTGTCCCTTGGCTGCAGGGTCCCTGAGTGGCACTGGCTCCTGAGAGCAAAGCTGTGTTCATCCCGTGGCTGTTATAACAGTGAGGACCCAGCAAGTGGCCTTGCAGGCCATGGAAGTGGACAATAGAGAAGAACAAGTAGGACAGATGTAGCTGGAAACACATGTGAGAAACCCCCTAAATGACACCCCTGAAATAATAGGAGTGTCCTCCTTCTTCTGCCCTTTCCCCTTCGTTGGGTCCAAGCTTTTGACTCAGTGGAGCTGGATTCATGATGGGAGGCACCAGAGTGTTCAGTGTCATATTTTCAGCTGGTGAGGCCAGGAGATTGAGCAAATAAATAAATTTGAGAATAATGGAAGTCAGGTATTTCATTATCAGATAAGGGAGTTACAATCAAGGCAAATGGAATGCTAATAAACCTCATAGTGCCGGGGGTGAAATTGGCTTTCAATAGATCAATAGAGAGATACAGATATAGGTGTATGTGTGTACAGACATGCTTAGATTTCCTAGCACTGCCCTGTAAGAGGCTCTAGAAGCAACAATGCTCTGGAGGTCAGATCTTTGTTTTCTTAATATCATGCCTCATTAAGAAGAACCAAGGCTTCTTGAGAAATGGCACTCCCTGAGGCTAGGGCAAGAAAATTCATATAGAAACTAAAACTTTCTTGTGCCAAAAAGTAACGAATGCTCAAGAATGATGGGGACATCGAAGGGGCACAGGGACCAGCTTGAAGGAGTTCCCATTGCCAAAGCCCAAGACATTTAGAGGATAACAATAAATAATAACATATCATAACCCTTGAGTAAAATAGGAACTCGTGAGTATGTGCTGATGTAAATGAATAAATAAGTGGAGAGGGGAGGGAGGAAGAAAGCTCCACTCTGCAAGAGATTGCCAATTAATAAATGCAGGAGGGATGATAGAGTTAAAAAATCATTTGTCATTGCCTGGTTCAACCATTGCATCAACTAGAGCCAGCAGATGGAAATAATCTCCGTCTCTGCCCTGGCAAGGTTCATCTTTCTCTTTCCTATGTGCATTTTATTTATCATTCTGAATATTTTCCTGGAATACTGTTGATTTTATCACTACCTATAGTCATTTTTCAGTCCCAGAATTTAGCCTCCCCCAAGTTTGGTTTGTTTGGTTACTACCTTTTCCACCTCCTTCATGCCTTCCATACTGTCTCTGCCTGGCCTCGCCTTCCTTAACCCCTAACTGCACCCCGAATCTAGAGCCCTCAGACAAGGGCCAACACAGATTAACTTCTGGGTTATGACATGAGCGCAATGGGTGAAGTTTTCCCTCGTTTTTCTTTCAAGGGCTCATTATATTCTCCCACATTTAATCTGAAATGTGGTTCTTGTAATACTCCTGCAATATTGGCTGCTGTTCACTCTCTCACAGGCCCCTCATAGTTGAAATATTACAAAAGTCATCAGAGACTCTACATTTTACATAGTTTATGTTTTGTACCTAACACAAGGATGGAGAGCAGGTGTGGAGGGCAAACAGATTGTGGGCACAGTTTGTTCCCTTCTCTTTTTCTTTCATCTCATTGACCTCCTCTCTTATCCTTTGCCCCAGGAATTATTACTTTGATTACAAGATAGATGAAAAAGCAGTAGACAAGTAGCCCAAAAACTTGGATTATTGCCTGATTCTGACAGCACAAATTATGTGACCTTGTGTGAGCAATTTAAGCATTTGGGTTTTACCTTATCTGTATCTTAATTCCCTTATCTGCACCTTCTCTAGTCTTCACCAGGCTCATTAGAATTCCATTGTCATTCATTATAATGAGCATTTAGTTTCCTTACTGAAAAAATGAGACGTTAGAGCCTTTTTATATGTCCATGGGTCTCTGATTTGAGCTGAAAATGGTGGGATACTCCTGGGCACGGTCCTCAAAGTTCTTCTCTACTGACACTAGGTGATCTCATGAAGTCTCTTGGGTTCATATCCTAACATACTGATAATTATGCATTTTATATCTCAGCCCCAATCTCTCCTTCCATTGCAAGCTCCCCATCTCCAGTTGCCCACTTGATATCATCAGTTAGCTACTCCATAGGCTTCACACACTAACATCTAGAAAAGAATCCTTCATGTCTGTCCCTGCACCTTCTCCAGTCTTCATCAGGCTTATTAGCTTTCCACTGGCATTAATTATAATTCCCTTATCTGACACACTGAAACTAGGTAAATGATACAGCCATTGACTTAGCTTCTCAGACAAAAAAATCTAATGAACTTCATTGATTCCAGAACGCCATTGATTCCTCTCTTTCTATCATTCTCCACATCCAATTTAACAGGAATTCCTATTGACTTTTCCTCCAAAACTGTCTTCCAAGTCAGACCACATCTCCGCACTTCACCACAGCTGGGACCTACTCCAGGCTGTCCTTTCTCCCTATAGCCTTTCTTGTCCCCTACTATATGGCATCCAAAGAACTTTCAAGTTGTTTTTAAAATATTTATTTTTTTATTTCTATTTATTTAATTTTTAGAAACAGGGTCTCACTTTGTTGCCCAGGCTGAATTTGAACTCCTGGGCTTAAGCAATCCTTCTGCCTCAGCCTCCCGAGTAGCTGGGACTACAGGCACATGCCACTAAGCTCATGTTTTTAAAATATTTAAATGCATACCACTCCTCTGTTTGAAATCTTCCAGTAGTATCCCAATTTACTCAAGAAAATAAAACAAAATCCCTACTGTGACCTTAAGGCCTTACCTGTCCTGGCACTTGCCCACCTCTCAAATTCATCTGGCCTTCTGCATAGTCTTTATATATGCTGGGAAGATTGCCTAGCTGTTTATCAAACCTGGATTCTCCACCTCCTGAACACACAGCCACACAGCCAGGTTGCATTTTGCAGCCTCCCTTGCATGACATGTAGCTGGGCTCTGGCCAATGGAATAAGAAAATGGCACATGCCATTTCCAGACCTCATGGGTAGAAACTTCCTACATGACTCATTTCTCTCACCTGCCAATGGGATGCAAAGGAGCTGGCTGAGGACTCAGGACACCAGAGGGTTGTAGAGCACCAGAGGGAGGGGCCCTGGATGCCTGAAGCAATACGTGGAAGTACATCCACTAAACCATACTAGTCTGTGCTATGAGTAAGAGAGAAACTTCTGTTGTATTAAGCCGCTGAGTTTTGGTGGTGGGGAGGGTGGTATTTTTTAAAGCATTTAGCCTCTCCTAACTAAAGCACGAACCAAACCTCTTTCTATGTCACTGAACCCCTCTGCTTGAAACCTTTCTGTCTTCATGGGACCTGCTTCATTTGATCTTTCCCTAAATGTCACCTCCTCAAGTGGCCTTCTTTGATGACTCATCTAAAATAGCCTAGCTTTACTTCGATACCCCTCATCTATTTTTCTTCAAAGTGTTTATCATCACCTAATGTTGTGATATATTTAATTATTATTTGTTCATTGTCTGTCTCACACTGTTATGTAAGATCCATGAGGACAGTGCCAGATCTTTTTTACTTTCTTTTTTTTCCCTTATACATTTCATGCTAGATCCATGCCTACTACATAATATTTCTATCAACCTATGAATGAATGAATGAATGAATGAATGATGAATTTTAGCTGTTCTTGAACAGCCTGACTTATCTCAGCTGCCACCATCACCACCAATCCAATGGCCTCTCACACACCTCCTTTTCAGATGTACAGCAGCATCAATCTTACCAATTAAGCTTTCACTTCCCTTATCTTAACAGCTCCAAATGAGGCAGCATCCCTCCTGGAAGGTGATTCTCTGTCACAGCTTCAAAAGCTGAGAGAAGTGAAAACAACAACAGTGAACTTCAACAATGAGACTCTAAACCAGACAAGGAGCTGGGCAGGGAAGGGAGACTATAGCACCACCATGTGCCTGGGCTGACACTGGCCCCACACCCAGGTGTCTACTAAGCCTGGATTTCAGACAGGACCTAGCAGGCTTCTGGAACTGCCATGCTCTACTTCTTTCTAGCCTTCGGGAAGGCTTTTGACCTAGGTGCCTCTGGAAAGGGCCTTGATGTTGTAAGGAGCCAGACAGCTTTAGGTTCAAAGCCAGAGTCTCAACCCATTGGGTCCACCATTCAAAATAGGGTCACGTTCATTAATTCAACAGTATTTGGTATCAAGTGCTTTCTTTGTGCAACACTATACTAAGTAGTAGAAAAACATCCTTAAGATAAATGTAGAGGATGCCCCCTCAAGGAGCTTCTAGTCTAGTAGGAGAGACATAATTATGAAATTATGGCAGTTGTGATAAATTTTCTGAAGTCGGAGCCACTTGTTCCACAATGGTTCACATCAGTCTAGTCTGTGGGCTCAGGAAACATTTTCAAAATATAATTGGAATGAAACTTAAAGGATGAGAAATTAACTAACAAAGCTGGACAGCAAGGGAGGTGAGCAATGAGAGTGTGCAGGCTGCACTGTAGAGGTGCCTGGAGTATTTAGAAACAAGGCACAAGGCCAGCATGGCCAGCACACAGTGAGCAGAATGGAAATTGCTAGAAAGCAAGCAAGCAGGCTCTGGTCCAGAGCCTGGCAGGCCACATTTAAGGACCTTGCTGTTGTGCTTAGAACAACAGGAAGTCATTGAAATATTTAAGCAAGAGAGGAGGGCAGGGCATAATCAGTTCTGCATTTTGTAATGATTGCTCAGGTTCCTGTGAAAAGAATGGATTATTAGAGGGGCAATCATGGAAAAAAGGAGTCAATTAGGAAGCTATTGCAAGATCCAAGAGAACAATAATGAGGCCTTGGACTAGAATGCTAACCATAAAGATGGAGAGAAGCAGATAGACTTGAGAGTTATCTAGGAGGCAAAACCAGTAAGACTTCATGGTGGATTGGGTACAGGCAGTGAGGGAGGGGAGTACACACGGGCAGATGCCTCGGTTTCTGGGGTGAGTAACTGGGAAGATGCTGCTGCCATTCGCTGCCTTAGGCTACACTGGAAGCAGGGCGGGTCAAAGGAGAAGAGCATGGCTGTGGTTTTGGACATTTGCACTTTGCATGGAAGCTGCTTATTTTCTGTGAGTCTTGAATCCATGTGTGTGATGGTGAGAACGTGACTATCCTACGGAGTGGTTATGAAGCCTGGCCCATCACCCAGCGAAGAGTAAATGCTCAGCAATGTCAATGCCTTTTCCCTTCTCATCCCTTGTCCTCATTCACTGATTCATGCAACACATATTCGCAGACATCTTATATGTGCAAGTATTCTCCTAGATACCTGAGTGAACCCACAAGTCCTTGCTCTCGTGGAGCTTACTTTCTAACAGGGGTGGATGGGTAATAAAACAAGCAGACCTGTACTCTGGCTGAATGCCGGGAAGGTAAATCGAGCAGGGGGAGGCGGTGAGAGAGTGCCGCAGAGATGGCCCGTGGAGGGAGGCCTCCCTGTGGAGGTGGCGCAGGCCCGAGTGCAGTGAGGAAGCCAGCCCTAAAGACGGGCGATGAGGAAGAGTAGTCCAGGCTAAGGGAGCTGAAAATCGTAAAGGCCCTGAGGTGCTTTTGCTCTAGGAATGGCACAAAGGCCATGAGGCTGGAACCCACTGAGCAAGGGGAACGAGGCAGAGTTGATCCTACAGAAGCAGGTAGGCCTGGGTCACACATGGACTTGCAGACTGAGCGGGGACTTGGCTTTTCTCTGCGTGAGACAGATGCCACTCAAGGACTGAGTTGAGGAGTGACAAGAGCCACATCTAAAGCACAGAATGTTTTAGTCTATGCCTGAAGCCGGAAGCCTTAATCAATAGAACCAACTCTCTAATGCTCTCTTTCTCTTCTGTTTCTATCTCAGTTCAACAAGTGAATACACAGCAGCTGTAGAATCAAATTACTTTTTTAAAAATGACATTCATAGAGCATTTGCTATGAGTCTCTGCCAGACCCTTTCACATGTCACAGTAGATTTCCACAGCAGCCTCCTTACAGGGAGCCTTTGCTAGAGAACAGCCCCGATGTCATGGTGTTTGTACATTATTTCACTTACTGTTCATGACAACCTAGGAAGGGGATTTGACTACCACCATTTTACAGATGAGGAAACTGAGGCTCAGAGAAGTTAAGCAACTTGCTCAAAGTCACACAGCCGATAAGTGGCAGAGTCAGGATTCACCAGATGTTCCCAGGAACATCCAGACTCCAAGACCATGTTTTTCCATGACTCCATGCTGAGTTGTCCTACTGACACCTGAGTCACCACCCTGAGCTTGTTTTGTAGTGAAAGGAATGGATCTCAAAAGAAGCAGGCAAATGACCAGCATATGAGTGTACTCACATTTTAAAGATGATGCTCGTTAACTGCCCCTCAGAAAAAAAGTGCCTCACTAACAATGACTGGAGGGGTGGGGTTTGAGGGTAGACATTGCTTCTGGCGGGATTTCTTCATCTTGCATGGGTCACCATCCATGGGCTAGGCCAGCAGAGGTTGCTTTTTAGAGTCATACCACGTAAGTCCAAATGGGATAACAATGACCGTAGCATCCACGGCCTAATGTGAATCAACCGGGTGTCTGACGTACTTGTCACTTTTTATACGTCGACCCTAACCTTTATATAACTCAACTGTTTTGATTTTCGTTTTTACAAATAAATAAAGCAAGGCACACACCCAGACAAACCCTAAATAACTTTCCAAAGGTCACTTTGCTATTCTCATTCCAGTCTGTCTGATACCGTTTTCATCATCCTATACATCCCACCAATGAATAGTTTAAAAGTAGAGATTTTGAGAGCAACACTGAGCCTAGAAGAACAAACACCTAGAATGCATTTTATGGCCTTTAATGTTTGAGGGTAGGAGAAATTCAGAGACTTAAATTGCAAAGAGCCTTTGCCCACTGAGATAATTCCCCACATTTTTGTTTTTTTTTTTTTTTTGAGACAGGGTCTCACTCTGTTGCCAAGGCTGGGGTGCAGTGGCACAATCACAGCTTACTGTACCCTTGGACTCCCGAGCTCAAGTGATCTTCCTGCTTCAGCCACCCAAGTAGCTGGGACTACAGGCATACACCACCACACTCAACTGATTGCCTTATTATTTTTTGTAAAGATGGGGTTCGTTATGTTGCCCAGGCTGGTCTGGAACATCTGGCCTCAAGCGATCCTCCTACCTCGGCCTCCCAAATTGCTTGGATTACAAGCATAAGCCACCATACTTGGCCTTTCCACACTTTTGCATTGATCCGCAACTCCTCCTTTCTGCAGCTTAATTGTTAATCACATTCCTCTCTGGGTGGCTAATTTGGAGAAGTCTCCTTGATGAGAAAATTTCTTGAAGCCAGATTCATTTGTTTTGCATCCCGATAGAACTTCCCAGGATTAGGGGGAAACCTGGACCCTGTCAAGCAAGTATCTCCCTTCAGCGTCTGACGGAAATCAACCCATAGCCAGAGGTGCACCCAAGTTGAGTTCACACGGCAATGGATATATGGCAAGGGTGGGACAAGGTTCTGGTTCCTCCAAGGACTCAAGAACACTTACTTGAGAAATCTAGTCCATTCCTTGCTTTCAGCCATAACTCAGTCTAGAAGAACAACCTTCAGAAAAGGTGACATCACCTCTCTCTTCAGTCACTAATTCTCACTGATAAATCCTCCCTCATATTTCATCTCCATATACCAAATTCTGCAAATCTAGTGCATTTCCCAAGCTTTGCTCTTAGGTTAAGAAGATATCTGGGCCTATGTAAAATTAAAAGCTTTGGCCGGGGTGGTCACGAGTATTGCAAACATACAGATGAAGGGGTTATTGGTGGTCACAACCACCTTGGCTGACCCTTCAAACACACCACATGGTTGGGCAACTAACCCAGCTTCTTTGGGGATCTGAATGTCAGCCAAAGGAAGGTGCAATTAGGAGACTAAAGAAGGGGCATCATGAGTGAAGAAAGCATAGATTAGGAGCCAGACACGCTTGAGTTTAAGTCCATGCTCTACCATATAATTATAGTTAAATGTTCTAAGATTATTTCTGCAATAATGATAATAACACCTACCTTGCAAACTTATTATAAAATTAAATGTTATTCATTCAACAAATATTTATTGACCCCTTATCATGGAATGGGATCTACTATTTTAGGCACAGCTGAATTGGTCATTAGTGGTAAGGAGAAATATAAAGCATGGGAGAGGCACAGGGAGTCCCAGAGTCAGGTGGAGGATGCTGCAATTTTAAACAGGGCAGGGGGTCAAGGAAGGCCTCACTGAGAAGGTGACATGCGAGCTGAGATCTGAAGGAGCTGAGGGAATGTGCCATGTGGCTCTCTGGGGAAAGAACCTTCCAAGCAGAAAGAACAGCAGATACTAGTTTTATTCAAATTCTGTCCAATTTTTAAAATTTTCATTATTGTTATTATTATTATTATTAGAGACAGAGTCTTGCTCTGTTGCCCAGGCTGGAGTACACTGATGTGGTTTAAGATCCCTGTCCCCTCCAACTCCTGACCTCAAGCGATCCTCCCACCTTGGCCTCCCAAAATGCTGGAATTATAGGTATGAGCCACTGTGCCTGACCCAAATCTTAATCATTTTAAGTGCACTGTTCAATGGTATTCAATGCATCCATAATGTTGCACAACCATCAACACCCATCTATAACCATAAGTCTTTTCATCTTGTAAAACTGAAAACTCTGTACCCATTAAACAAAAACTCCCCATTCCTCTTTGCCTCCAGCCCTTGGTAACCACCATTCTGCTTTCTGTCTCTCTGATTTTAATGAATCTAGTTCCCTCATATAAGTAGAATTCTACAGTATTTGTCTTTTTGTGACCAGTTTATTTCACTTAGCATCATATCCTCAGGTTTCATCCATGTTGTAGCATGTATTGCAATTTCCTTCCTGTGTAAGGCTGAATAATATTCCTATACACACTGTGAAAGAACCCATTATGGCGATTTCCCAGCCTATCTGAAGGTTAGAATCACCTAAGAATGTGTCTGTGTGTGTCTGTGTGTGTCTGCGTGTGTACTCTGACCTCACTTAAGACCAATTAAATCAACATGTTTTAAAAGACCCCAGGTCGATTCCAGTATGTAGCCAGAATAGAAAATGCTGGGTTATATATTGGTTGTCAAACTTTATTGTCCATATCCCTGGCCTCCTCTTCCTTTGTCAGTTCCCCTGTGGGCACCCAGGAATCTGCACATTAAGGAGCAACCCAGGTGACTGGAAGGCAAGTGGTACAGGGACTGTGCTGTGAGAAGCAAGGTGATCCCAATTCCATAGAGGGTGATAACAATCATATTTGCCAATCATATTAGCCATTTGGCCTATGGGCAGGAAAAAAAGCAGAAGGCAGTACAGGTGTTTAAAAAGATGCCAAAAGTTAACCTGCATAGAAGAGACATGAATCAGCAGAGTTCACCTAGAACTTCAGTGGCCTTCTGACTTCTAATCTACCCAGTTTGAAAAATAAATAAATAAGTAAATAAATAAAGGAATATGTAGTACTACAAATAAGAAATACTAAGTCTATAGAATTTCAAACATTTTCAGAAAAAAAGTACTGCCTCTTTTTCAGAGTTTCCATTTTCCAAATGGTTTCTAAGCGCTTTTAATATGGAGGGCAATAACTCGGGCTTTTTTTATAGTGCTCAGATAATTACCAGACGTAGCCGTACTGCAAGCATTTAATGCCAACATAAAACATGGGGCCATAATGAAGATAATTGAAAGTATGACTTTCATCAATATTTAATTAGCATTTGGTGCTAACTCATTATTTCGGTACAATTAATTTGACATCTTGCTATATGTCCTGAACAGATTTCAATCCAGAGGGCTGTTTTATTGGCGAGACATGTGTAACATCACACATGCCCCTGCCCAGGGGAAACAATATGAAATATGGGGGAGATGATTGACAATTTAATCTAGTTCTGAACAGCAAAGCCTAATATATTAAAACCAAATAAGCATGTTTATTTAGCAAGGCAAATCCAGTACTGATGAAAACCCTGGCCTTGTCCAAGAGAGTCAGGGATGGAACCCCCACTGTTTCAGCACAACTTTGTGGGGTGTCAGCTGTTGCACTGGTATCTGAAAACATTCAGAATAAGAGGCACATTGACAGTCACCTCCAATCAAAAATTTTAACCACTCACACATCTGTCCAGTCTGAGAAGCTCAGTGTATTTATTGTCCTGCAAGAGAAGGGATTTAGCAGCAGGAGGAGAGTAGAGAACTCCAGACCAGGAGTCCATGGAGCTGGGTTTTATTCAGGTCCTATGCTGTAACCACTTGTCGGCCTTTAGGTGAGTCACTGAATAGCCCTGTGACTCAGTTTATCTACATGTGAAAATAGTAAATAAGCCCCATTAAACCAGTGTCTCTCAAACTATCTGGGTGAAGGACCATTTTCGTGCTTTAGTTTTTAAAAAATTTCAATTAGTTGTGGATTGATACTTTCTCAAAATGCAATAAAAAATGAACAGAAACTACTGTATGATGTTCCCAACACTATACTGGGCCCTGATAGGATGATATAGCAAATAAAAACATAAACACATTTCCTGAGTCCCTGACCCTTGTATTCTAGGGGGAAGAAAAAAAAATAGTAGAGAAGTCAGCAAAGAAAGGAAACGATAATTTGGGGCAGTGATGAGAGATGTGAGGAAGATAAATCAAGTGATAGGCCAGAGAGTGGTGGAGAAGGATGAGCTGTTTTGAACTGGTGGTCCCAGAAGCAGTCTCTGAGGTCAGGACTGTCACAGCTGAGATGATAGGACGGTGAGGAGGTCCAGGCACGCCAAGTCCTGGGGAACGGGCTCCAGGGGAGCTTATCCAGTGCTGACTGCACATCTGGCACTCACGTACATGCCAGGGCTGCGAATATTGGTAAAGCACAGCCCTGCCATTGAGAAGGTCGTTTCCTAATTAATAATCATAAATAATTAGAACATTTTAGCATAAGAAAATCTGGGTATTTTATTGCCTTCTTGATTTGACTAGTTGTTTTAAAAGTTTATTAAGTAATTTTGAGCATCTACTACGTTCCAGGTCCTCTTCTAAGTAATTTTTGTATGCTCACAGAAACCCTATAAAGCAAGTTTGATAATGAATATATTATTATTATTGAGACAGAGTCTCACTCTGTTGCCTGGGCTAGAGTGTCCAGCATCAGACTAGCTCACAGCAACCTCAGACTCCTGGGCTCAAGCAATCTTCCTGCCTCAGCCTTCCAAGTAGCTGAGACTACAGGCATGCGCCACCGTGCCCGACTAATTTTTTCTATATATTTTTAGTTGGCTAATTAATCCCTTTCTATTTATAGTAGAGACGGGGTCTCGCTCTTGCTCAAGCTGGTTTCGAACTCCTGACCTTGAGCCATCCGCCTGCGTCGGCCTCCCAGAGTGCTAGGATTATAGCTGTGAGCCACTGGGCCCGGCTGATAATGAATATATTGTTATTATTTAAAAGATAATAAAAAGGCATAGAGTAGGTAGTTTCCCAGAATCACAGTTAGCAAGAGGGAGAGGCAGAAATTAAACCCCAATAGTCTGATATCAGATTCAGCATTCTTGATCTTTTGTATTATACTGAAACTATTCCTTTCTGTGTTGGTAAATATCCCTCGTATATGGTTTATGTGTGTGTGTGTCAGAGAGAGAGAGAGAGCCAGAGAGAAAGGATCTTTTCATTTTGGAGCAATAAACACTTTTCTATTCTAATATTCAGTTCAATTATCTTGCAAAATGGAAAATAATTTACTCCTTATTAAAGTAATTTATAACTATTATGGAGAAAGAATACAAATAATAAAATAAAAAGGACACAAAAAATAAATATATTAGATTTAATAAGTGTAAAATTGCTCTTTCGAATTACTATAACAATTTTTGTACCCTGTTCTCAATTTTTGCATTTACCTTGCTGTGGGTTGGTAAATGTCTGTGGACCACACTTGAGGGGCCCTGCTTTAGACGCCCTCAGATTGTGAGAACCAATGAATTTAATAGATTTTAACCACTTCGTTATGGCGCTCACCGGCCTTGAAACCTGGGCCACAGCCGGCACTCATAGTCCCCATCACAGTTTGTGCTGTGCATTGATGAGGAATCCGTTTTGCTCTTGTGTGATGAGGAAAGCTTCAAAACACTGAAAGCTTGTTTCACTTTACAGGCAGCTTTACTTGTAACGTCAATTAGAATAGGTTA
>VSMD01056638.1:0-14636 GCA_008750895.1 Mirza zaza
CATTTTTAGGTATGTCCCTTCTATGCCTATTTTCTTAAGTGTTCGTATCATGAAAGGGTGTTGAATTTTGTCAAAAGCTTTTTCTGCATCTATTGAAAGAATCATGTGGTCTTTGTTTTTGCTTCTGTTTATGTGGTGAATTGCATTTATAGATTTACGTATGTTGAACCATCTCTGCATCCCTGGGATGAAGCCCACTTGGTTGTGATGGATTACTTTTTTGATAAGCGTCTGGATTCGGTTAGCTAAGATTTTGTTGAAAATTTTTGCATGTATATTCATTAGGGATATTGGTCTGTAGTTTTCTTTTTTTGTTGCATCCTTTCCTGGTTTTGGTATCAGAGTATATTCGCTTCATAAAAGGTGTTGGGGAGGTTACTGTTCTTCTCGATGTTGTGGAATAGTTTCTGCAAGATAGGTACTAGTTCTTCTTTGCAAGTGTGGTAAAATTCGGGTGTGAAGCCATCTGGACCGGGACTTTTCTTTTTAGGGAGATTTGTAATTGCTGTTTCTATTTCAGCTGTTGAGATTGGTCTATTCAGGAAATCTATTTCTTCCTGGTCGAGCCTAGGGAGGCTGTGTGTTTCTAGAGATTTGTCCATTTCCTCCACATTTTCCAGTTTGTGTGCATAAAGACTTTTGTAGTATTCATAAATTATATCTTGTATCTCTTTGGGATCAGTTGTGATATCTCCTTTTTTGATCCTGATGGAGCTTATTAGAGATTTCTCTTTTCTGCTTTTCGTTAGCTTAGCCAATGGTGTGTCAATTTTGTTTATTTTTTCAAAGAACCAACTTTTTGTTTTATTAATCTCCTGAATAGCTTCCCTGTTTTCAATTTCGTTTAGTTCTGATTTGATCTTGTTGATTTCACTTCTTCTGCTGGGTTTGGGGCTGGTCTGTTCTTCTTTTTCCAGCTCTTTGAGTCGTTTCATTAGATTGTCTATTTGTGATCTTTTTGACTTTTGGTTATAGGCAGGTTATAGGCATGGAAATAAACTTTCCTCTCAGAACTGCTTTAGCTGTGTCCCAGAGGATTTGATAACTTGTCTCTCTATTGTCATTTTGTTCATAGAATTTTTTTATTTCCATCTTGATTTCTTCATTTATGAAGTAATCATTTAGTAGGAGGTTGCTTAATTTCCACGTTTTTGTGTAGAAATGTGAGTTTCTGTTAGGGTTGATTTCTACTTTTATTCCACTATGATCTGAGAAAGTACATGGTATGATTTCTATTTTTTATAATTTCTTGAGGTTTACTTTGTTTCCTAGGATATGGTCAATCTTACAGAATGTCCCGTGAGCTGATGAGAAGAATGTATATTCAGTGGATTTTGGGTAGAATGTCCTGTAAATGTCCATCAGACCCAATTGTTCTAGAGTTTTGTTTAAGTCTATTATTTCTTTATTAATTTTCTGTTTGGAGGATCTGTCTTGCGCCGTCAGTGGGGTGTTGAAATCTCCAGTGTTTATGGAGTTGCTATTAATCCATTTGCTTAGATCCGGTAAGGTGTGCTTTATGAAACTAGGTGTACCTAAGTTGGGTGCATATATATTTAAAATTGTTATCTCTTCTTGTTGAACTGTGCCCTTCACCATTATATTATGACCCTCTTTGTCTTTCACTACTTTTGTTGGTTTAAAAACTAAATCGTCTGAAATTAGAACTGCCACGCCAGCCTTCTTTTGGCTTCCACTTGCCTGGAATACTGATCTCCACCCTTTTACTTTTCGTCTATATGCATCCTTGCAGGTTAGATGTGTTTCCTGAAGAGAGCATATACTTGGCCTGTATTTTCTTATCCATTCAGCCAGCCTATGTCTCTTGAGTGGAGAGTTTAAGCCATTCACATTTATTGAGAGAATTGATAGGTAAGGTAGATTATTGTTCATTCTGTTGGGTTAGATATTGTTGCTTTGCTTTCTCTCTTGAGCCATTGTATTATCTGGCCTTTAATATTTGGGTTTTCGTTGTTTTTATATTTGTGAGTTTTTATTATGGTGTTTTGTGCATAACACTGTTTTGAGTACTTCTTGTAGGGCTGGTCTTTTCTTGGTGAATTCTCTGAGACTTTGCTTGTCTGAGAATGTCTTTATTCCTCCTTCATATATGAAGCTTAGTTTTGCAGGGAATAAGATTCTAGGCTGGGCATTGTTTTGTTTCAGAAGGGTGAGAATCGGGCCCCAGTCTCTTCTTGCTTGTAAAGTCTCAGCAGAGAAGTCTGGTGTTATTCGAATTGGCTTTCCCTTGTATGTTACTTGCTTCTTTCGTCTTATAGCTCTTAGAAGGGCCTCTTTAGTTGATATTTTCGTCAGTCTGATGACTGCATGTTTTGACGTCTTCCTGTTTGCATTGAATCTCCCAGGGGTCCTCTGAGCTTCTTGAACTTGTATTGAGATTTTCAGCAAGGTCTGGGAAATTTTCATCTATTATATCTTCAAATAGCTCGTCCAACCCTTGAGTGGTGTCTTCTTCCCCTTCTGGTAACCCTATAACCCTCACATTAGGTTTCTTCACATAATCCCACATCTCTTGTAGGCTTTGCTCTTTTCTCTTGTTTCTCTGCTCTATCTCTGTGACTGTTTTATTTAATTGGACGGTGTTATTTTCAATCTCTGAGATTCTTTCTTCTGTTTGATCTACACTGTTCTTGAGACTTTCCACTATATTTTTTAGTTCCCTGAATTGATTCTTCATTTCCAGGAGTTCGGTTAAACTTTTCTTCATTGTGTCTATTTCTTTAGTGAACTTTTGTTCTAGGTCCTGGAGGCTTTTTGTGGTTTCTTTGTGCTGATTATTGAGTTGTTCTTGCAGGTCGGTGAGTGTTCTTATGATCCACATATGAAATTCCTCTTCTGTCATTTTGGTTGCCTGATTTTGGTTGGTGTCCTTTTCTAGGGGGCTTGTGCTCCTCTTTGGGGGTGTGTTTTCCATTTGGTTCTTCATATTTCCTGAGTTCCTTCGCTGATTTCTTCCCATGTCGATCAGTTGTTGTTTCTTTCCTTTAGGTTTTTGTTTGGGTATTCACACACCTTGTTTAGTTTCTGAGCCAGTAGATGGTGTCTATGGGTGAGATTTGACCACTCCCTGTATAATGAGTCAGTAGGTGCCGTGAAAAGGCTGTGCAGGATGTCCTCCTTGTCAGTAGATGGCACTTGCTTGGAGGAACAGGCTACGCTGTCGTTTTTGTGTCCTGTTATCAGCTCTTGTTCCTGTAGGGAGGCGCTCTAGTGCCTCAGGTGGTCGGTGGGGCCTTGGGACTTCCAGGCGTGTCCTTTTCTCCCCCTCAGTGACGGCTGGTCTAGGAGAGAGTCTGGGCGGAGCTGGGTTGGGTAAGCCTGCCCTCAGGCACCACCAATGCGTTAGCAGGGGTCAAAGTTCTGTTCTCTGCTTCCAGGAAAAGCTGTCAGGGAGGGGCTGGAATGGCCCCGCTCAGTCAGAAAGTCTATGTGTGGGGGTGGGGCTGTCTGAGACCCGCAGTCTGGAGTGGGCCTCACTTCTTTCCACCCTCCCCAACTCCGTGGCTACTCCTGTGCCTCTGCCAGAAGGCCAGACCACACGCCACCAGGCCTCCCCTGACTGTGATGTCGGTGGCGGGGAGGTTCCCTGTGCAGGAACGTCACCTGGGCTGGGCGCACGGCCTCCTTTTGGGAGGAGGGTTGCCCTCTAGGATGCTGATCTTCCCCTGAAGGCACACACACCTCAGTAGGCTGTTCACGTATATCCCTTCTGGGTCCTGGGCAATGCGAGACCTCGGTCCATAGGATCTGGTCTGCAGGTCTGACCTCTGGGTCCCAGAGTTCAAACTATATCCCTACCAGGGAGAAAAGTGCCAGTCCCAATTTGCCCACAGGGAGCCCAAGCTGGGTCTATGTCTCTCAGCCTCAGGGTCTGCCCCGTTCTTCTGGGATCACCATGCCAGCAGCACCTGGGAGGGCTGGCGGGCAGAGAGCTCACAGTCTGAGTTCCCCTTAGTCAGCTGTAGGGTCCCAAAAGGGAAGGTCCCGTTCCCTGGAGGTGCCTCCGGCTGGTGGCTATATTGTCTCTTTGGGCAGCCGCGGGTAGGGTCGGGGGGAGGGGAGGAGGAGGCAATATGATGCCTGCCGCGCTGCTCGGCTCTGTGCACACGGAGATGCCCCGAGGGATTTGGGAGCCTGGTGCCGTGTCCGCTACCGGCTTACCACTCACTGGTGGCGGCCGTCGCTGGGCTCGTGTCCGCAGGTCTCTGCACCTGCTGGGGAGCCCACCAGCAGTCCCAGATGCAGGGGAGGGGAAAGGTGACTGATCCACCTACCCTTCCCGCTGGTCTCCGGGCTGCTCCGGCGGCCCCAGCTTCCAGTTCTCCTCCGCAACCTCCTTCCGTGGAGTCTCCCGTGGTCTCAGGTATCCCTCCTTCCAGCCCTTGTCCGCTGTAGGCTCGTCTTCTTGCTTCTTTTTTCTAATTTCTGCTAGAATCTGTCTTTTCTGCAGAGACACTCTGTCTGGCTGTGTTTTTCGTCCGCCATCTTGATCCCTCTCTGCTGTTCACCATCTTGTGGGTGTTTCTTAACCAAATCAGACTTCAGCCCACACCCTAGAAGGGCAAAGAGAAGGTATGATTGTTGAGCCACTCCTTGTTCTATTTTTTCTGGAACTGATGGAGAACTTCCTGCTGTGGGGTTATAAATCTCTTTGCTCTATGAGAATTTTTAAAATCACTTAAGTATCAGGGAAGGGGCCTTGGACTTACACTCCCTCCTTCTCACCACCCCTGTACAGCTACACACACGGGTCTGATACCATTGGTGACATATTATATGTGTATATATATATATATGATGTAGAGATGATTGTATCTATATGATACACACACACGACTATCTTAGCTCAGGCTGCTGGAGCAAAACACCACACTCTGGGCGGCTTAAACCTCAGAGTTCATTGCTCACAGTTCTGAAGGCTGGGAGTCCAGGGTCAAGGCGACAGCAGGGTTAGATTCTTGTGGGGCCTCTCTCTTTGGGTTGCAGACAGGCCACTTTCTCACTGTGTCCTCACACGGGAATGAGAGATAGAGCGCACGTGCCCACCAGGAGCAAGAGGGAGAGTGCTGGCGTCTCTGGTCTCTTCTTACAAGGTCACGAATGCCATCATAAGGACTCACCCTCATGACCTAATCTAAACCTAATTGCCCACTAAAGGCCCCACCCAAAACTGTTGCACTGGGGGTTGGGGCTTCAGCACATCGATGTTGGGAAGGGACATAATTCAATCTGAAGTAATGATAGGCTGAACAAGTTCATATGAATGCTGTGGACTAGGTAACATTGTGATCCGAACCTTATTCTGTTTCTATTACATCAGCTCCTTGGGAAGTATTTTAGGCACCGAGAATAATTTATGTGTTCAGACAGGCTGAGGACGGACTGTTCTTGACAACCAAGTAAGGAGCATTTTCCCCCCCAAAGTAAATTTGTCTCTTTCCTTTTCTGAATTTCTTGAAAATTGAAATGATTCACGAATGCATTTCTCTTGTCCTCAGTGAAGAGGGCCCACACTGCACGCTTCTCTCCCCAGGCCGCCCTCCGTGCCCCAGAGGACGGCGCTGTGGAAGCAGCAGCTGCTGAGGGACGTGGTCCTTCTCTGCGTACCACGCACACCCCTAGGCCTGCTGGGCGGGCCACAGCCTGCCTACCTGTGGGCCAGAAGACACCTAGCATACACCCACCGCTCCAACTAGCTTAAGGTGAGCAGTTCAGTGGTATTAAGCACATTCACACTGCTGTGAGCCATCACCACCATCCATCTCCAGAAGCTTCTCATCTTCCCAAACTGAGATTCTGTCCCCATTAGACACTAAGTCCTCACCCCGCCCTTCCCCCAGCCCCCGGCAGGCCCCACACTACTTTCTGCCTCTACGATTTGATCCTGCCCATCTCTCAGATGAGCGGGCCTACGTGGCACCTGTCCTCTTGTGGCTGGGAGCTTTGCCGAGCGTGACATCCACCAGGTCCACCCACATCGTAGCATGTGTCAGAATTTCCTTCCTTTTAAAGGCTGAATGGTACCCCATGTATGTATTTTGTTTGTTCGTTCATCTACCTACCACCTGATTTTGTAAATACAGTTGTTTCTGGAAAACAGCTGTGTCAGTCGTTCACACACTGTCTGTGGCCAGGCAGTGCGGGGTAGTTGCGGCAGAACTTTATGGCCGCACCCCCAAAAATATTTGCGCTCTGGCTTTTACAGGAAAAACTGCAGATCCCTGTTATAGAGAACACTCTAGAATACTCAGTTAACTTTTCTGAGAAGGAGGCAAAATGTTTTCAAGGTCCTACTGTCAAAATACCCCCACCCTTAGCTCCACAGTCGGACTAGTCCAGCCAAGAGCGGCCCCACACGCGCCTCGCCCTGGGCCTCGGTGCGTCCAAGCCGGGCCAGCTGCGGGAAGAGGGCGCTGGGGGGTTCTTTGCAAGCTCCCTCTGACCCCAGTGTGTCCCAGTACTTTTTTAGCCACAGGAGAGTGTCTGTGTGGCCTGCCATGCAATCTTGCCAGAAGCTGAGTGAGCAGCAAGAGCATCCAGAACCCAGGTGGCATGGCGCCCTTGCACAGCGCCTGTGCTCACGGCCTTCCCGCGCCAGGTGCACAGGATCTGCTGCAGGTCCTGCGCTCAGGGCAGCCAGGGGCAAGAGAGCACATCTGCAGCCAGGGACCTCATCTGCAGCCAGGGACCTCATCTGCAGCCAGGGAGCCCATCTGCAGCCAGGGAGCCCATCTGCAACCAGGGAGCCCATCTTCAGCCAGAGAGTCCACCTGCAGCCAGGGACCTCATCTGCAGCCAGGGACCTCATCTGCAGCCAGGGACCTCATCTGCAGCCAGGGACCTCATCTGCAGCCAGGGACCTCATCTGCAGCCAGGGAGCCCATCTGCAGCCAGGGAGCCCATCTTCAGCCAGAGAGTCCACCTGCAGCCAGGGACCTCATCTGCAGCCAGGGAGCCCATCTGCAGCCAGGCAGCCCATCTGCAGCCAGGGAGCCCATCTGCAGCCGGGTAGCACATCTGCAGCCGGGTAGCACATCTGCAGCCGGGGAGCGCATCTGCAGCCGGGGAGCGCATCTACAGCCGGGGAGCCCATCTGCAGCCGGGGAGCGGGGCCTGCAGACTGGGGGCAGCGCTGAGAATCCTGCGGGGCCTTATGAGAAATGGACTCTGATGCGGTGGCATTGGAGACCTTCAGTAATCACTAGTCGCATTCTTAAACCTGCGTGGGCCCCTCTCGTGCTGCTGTCAGAATCCTAAAAAAGAAATTCCAATGTGGACTGCCTTCAGGGAAGTTTGCTAGAAAGGTGTATTTTAAAATACAAATCACAAACCAGGAGCTCTGGCAACATTTTCTGCCAATTCAGACCACAGGACATTTCTTTCATAAATTAGAAAGAGGTTGACCTAGAGTTTGAAAGCAAGAGGAACATCATCACATGGACAGTCTTAAGGAAATAAGTCTTTGAGGAAAATAAGCCTATATGATGGGCATGGTGGTTGGAAACAAGCTGATGAATGCCTTTGCTATTATCATTGATCATTTTAAATAATTGTTTCCTTTATAAAAATAATTAATAAAATGTAATAATTATGAACAAAAGTTACATAATTTGTTTTGTTATTTATTTAATTTTTTTTTTGAGACAGAGTCTCACTTTATTTTATTGCCCAGGCTAGAGTGAGTGCCGTGGCATCAGCCTAGCTCACAGCAATCTCAAACTCCTGGGCTCAAGCAATCCTCCTGCCTCAGCCTCCCAAGTAGCTGGGACTACAAGCATGCGCCACCATGCCCAGCTAATTTTTTCTATATATATTAGCTGGCCAATTAATTTCTTTCTATTTATAGTAGAGATGGGGTCTCGCTCTTGCTCAGGCTGGTCTCGAACTCCTGAGCTCAAACGATCTGCCCACCTCGGCCTCCCAGAGAGCTAGGATTACAGGCTTGAGCCACCGCGCCCGGCCTGTTTTGTTATTTTATAATAAGTTTTTTATTAATTTTTAAAGTATGCTTTATGGCAGGTCAGAGATGCCTTGCACAGGCTTACCCAGGCCCTGCACAGTATTACTCTTACCAGATCACACTCGGGAAAGGAAAATATTTGATAAAGAGGGACACAAAAGGAAATGTATTATGTATTGAGTTTTCTAATCCTTTACTGTTTTACTTCTCCAGATGCTATTATCAGTATTTTTTCCATCTAAATTTTTTCCATTTTCCAGTATTTTTTCCATCAGTATTTTTTCCATCAAAATAACCTCCAGGTTATTTTAAGGACCCCGTGACTTTCCCAATTCAACAAAACCGTTCTTCTCTTCTCTTTGGGTCCTTTGCCTTTGTTGATGCTTGTTGCTTGCCTTTTTTTTTTTTTTTTGCCACAGCATTCCATACTCCCACCTTGGTTGCTTCCCCCTTCCCACTAGTTTGTGCCAGCACTGACAACACAGACTGTAGTGGCCACTAAGTGGAAAGAATGTTCACAGAAACCGAGGCCTGAATTTATAGGGGTTTTACTCACAGAGCCATTGACTCTAAGTTAGGAGTCAGTTTCCACCTTTTTCACAGGCTTGCAATGTGAGCCTAGGTCAGTCTCATTAGAGAGAGCACAGTGTGGGTAGTGATTTTCAAACCGGTTGTTCCAGGTTCTAAAGCGTGAGATAACAGGATACCTACTGCATTCAGATCATTCATGAGAAAATTCCTGAATGTGATTCAATTTTATGAGTATTTTGAGTAAAGTTATACCTACATTTCACAATTAAAAACTTTCACATCATTTAGTGAACTGCCATTGGGTACCCACTGTGTTAATTGGAGTAGGTTGTCCTCATCTGTAATAAATATATCTCAGTGTTTCTTTGGCAGCTCCTCCCACTGTTGGTGGTGGCTGTGGGGGGTGGGGACTGGGGGGTGGAGATGTGTTGCTCCCCATTCAGCTCTGCCCACCTGGAGATGTCACTGCCAGCACCTGTGGGAGGAGAGGGGGGAAGAGAAGAGTTACACGTGGGGGATTTTCTGGCTAGGCTGGGAACGGACATACATCAGGTCCTGCCACACACACTCTCCTGGTTTTGTGTCACATGGTCCCATACAGAGTGCAGGAGGGCTGGGCAGGAGAGTTTAGCTGTGAGCCCCAAAGAAGAGGGAAGGTCAGGCAAGGTCAGCCACACACACTAAGTGCCCAACACATACCAGGCGTCGAAGGGTCACAGAGATGAACGAGATGGGGTTCCCATGAAGATTCGTGTACAATTGAGAGCCTCCATTTGAGAATAGGAACTAGGTTGTGTCTCTTGTCATGCTTGGTTTCTCACACTCAAGCAAACTTTCTGTAAACAATTGTGAAGTTCACTGCTGGGAAGGTACCCCTGTTGCAACAAAGCAGTAATCATTCCCTTGTTTTTCTTCAGATCTTAATTGGCATTTCATCTTAAACCAGGAGGCCAGTTATCAAGCCCCTGTCTTTCAGCTTCAAAGCCACTCCTGTGTAGCCTGTCTTTTGATGCTGGAGCTAGAACTATGTTCTCTTTTGCCTGGAAGCTCCTCTTTAGAGTCTGCAACAAGGCACATGAAGGGCAAAGTGCCAGTCTGGAGAAGGGCCAGGGGACCTTCTGCTCTCTGTGGCTGGTCACTTCTTTCGGTGCCATCCTGAAGCTCTGCAGTGTGGCTGGCAAAGCTCCAGCTCTTCCGCTGCACGTCCAGAACACGCCCATCGTGTCCCCGGGTGTGCCAGCACCTTCCTGGCACTGTCCCTCCTCAGAGGCCTGAGTCACAGCTCTGCAGGGCCTCTCTTTGAGCTCTGAAGTATTGGCAACTGTGACATCTTTTCTCTATGCCCACGGCCCAAGGGAGTGGTGCCTCCCTGCAGCTATGGCCTCTAGTTGCCAACGTGCTCTACAGTGGCCTCCCGACCCTCACACGTATGTAACAAAGTGCAGCTATTAAATTCCCTCTGTAGAATAAACAAGCATGATTTTAGTTTTCCTGACTGATCCAGGACTGATATAGCCATTTGACAACTAGAAGTACTCATTACATGATGAGTCTTACATTTTATTAGTTTTTTTCAAAAGCATTCGAGTATCACCCAAGGTTGCTAATCACCCTGCAAAATGCTGGTCGGTTTTGAAAACTAAGCAAAAATATTTTGTTTTCATTTTAGCATATGAAATTGATTTACTAGAATTAAAAAAAACCTGGCTAAGAACAATTAATTGAACTGTTACACTCATGAAATGAAGGTCAATTGCTTGTTGAAGTGAATGTCTTCTGCATAGTTCATAAAGGTCACATGTAAATTTGCCTATTCCCCCACTTTTGGTTTGAAAACTAAAATCAGTTTTAATGTAAGCAATGTTATATTAATGACCTTTACAAACTAATGAGACCTTAATGTAAGCTTATAATCTTTGTTCTAAAATTTAAACACATAGTGGCTAATGACTAATGACTTCCGTATGTCTATTGTATACTGTGCAGATAGTATCAGCATTTGATACACAGATCCCCTCCTCTGAGATCTGTATGTGTGTGTGAAGTTTGTCCAACTTGTGTGCTCTCTTTGTGTAGTTCTTGTTTGCAGCTGCTGTGCCTTCGGTCTGCATGTCCTCGTCTTCCTGGGAAAGGTGCCCCTGTATTCCTATGGCTAAGCCCTGCACACATCTATTAGGGTACTTCCCAGGTTTCCCTGGCATAATCTGTTAAGCTCTGTTTACCCATAGACCATGAACATCTCTGGCCAGGGCACCCCTGTCAGCATGTGGCCAGTACATCACCTGGCCTCAGATGCCGCATGGAGGTTTGTTAAAGGAAGCAATGGATGAGGGGGCTTTAGTCTGGTCCCTCCCTCAAGTGAGAAGAGTGAGGCTCCTAGTCTAGTGCTGATGATCCCAGGAGTGGTGTGTGCACCCCACAACACCAGTCAGAGGGGTTCTATGTCACGGTGCAGAGCATGCGTGCCCCCAGAGCCTTGCCTGTCTGCAGAGATGGTGGGCAGCGCCTGACGCCAGAACACAAACTCTCAGAGCCTTCCTGGGCCCTCGTGCTGGGCTTGAGCACCGTGAGTGCCGGGGCGGAGTCTGCACAGCTGGAGTGCGCAGCGAGCACCTCCACAGCGCCTGCGGCACAGCAGGACACCCTCGGCTGGTCCCTGGGAGTCACTGGGAGGCAGCCCAAGGCTGATGCACAGAAACTGGGTGCTTTTCTCTTTCACTTTCTCATGCACAGAAAAGGGTACTTTTCTCTTTCACTTTAACAGCCTATTTTGGAAAGCCCAGGCCTGCCTGGGCTCTGTCGCTGTGCCTGAGACATTTGCCCTTATGCCGAGTCCCTCGAGCAGCTCCTTTTATTGCTGGGAGTTTCATATGAGTAATAGAAGCTGTTTTTGTAGACAGCTGCTTTGAGGGTTACACATATTGTTTTAAAGTCGGTTAGGATTTAGACTGGTATGACTGATATTTTTACTAATGTTAGAATTTAATTGAAAATACTTGGTTTATTGGCACTAGTTAATCCAAGTTATTTTTTCCTAGTTAAGGAACTGCCAAAAGCTGTAATTTGATCATTTTTATATGAACCAAAATAGATTTTGGCTTTGAGATGGGAGGAGGGACAAAGAGTTTATTCCCTTTCAAAATTGGCCTGACAGTTTAACTAGCAAAGTTAACAGAAATGAGAAGAAAGAAATTTCATAGGAAAAAAGCAAGCTATGACAATCCTGATGTGTTTTCACAGAGCCCTGCCTGGAGCAGCTGTCCGAAGCCACCTGCAGCTCGCTGCACCTCTGCCCAGTGCTATGGAGCTGTTGGAGCCTGGTGGTCCCTGGGCCATCCTAGAGAGGGAGCCGCAGAGTCCCTTCTCCCTTTGTCCCCCTGGTGAGTCTCTGGAAGGTGGCAGGTCTGGAGAGGTCCCTTGGCCCCCAGTGCACTCCTGGGCTGCCAGTTTGTCTGCCCAGCTCCTGCCTCCTCCCGGGGGGCAGCGTTGCCTCGCAGCTGCAGGACGGGCCAGGCAGCCCCTCCAAGCAGGGCGCGGCCGTGCCACCAGCATTCACTGCCCACACCCTAGGCCAGGCCTGACTGGGGGCAGGAGGCAGCGAGTGGTCAGAAAAAGGCACAGTCCTGCCTTCAAAAAGTTTACTGTTGCACATATAATACATGCGTACATTGAAATCAGTCACCCTGGGAGTTGAATAGTGATCCAGGACAATCGTGCAAAAGATTTCATAGGCATCGTACAGTTAGCTGCCAGATGAGTGGCCTAGATGCAAGTGACACCACTGGAAATGAGGGAGATGTGTGTGCCTGTGAGGCTGCCACGAGGTGCCACCTGTGTCACCGATATGTGATTGTCTTGTGTGCGGCACACAACGAAAGTGCCTCGTGCTAGACTCTCATTTTTCTGCGGTGCTGACTTGAGAGCCTTTTGGAAAGATACTTCTGGGCGAGGTGACATCAGTCTGTTGTCACAGTCTCCATCACTGTCAACGTAATCATCATCACCGGCACGGCCACGGGCACGGAACATTTGCCCACGTGCGCCCTCCCCCACTGCGCGGGCTGCAGCCACACCGAAGCCGTTTGAAGAACAGACTTGAGGGTATCAAGCGCTGTTGCCTGGGTTCAAATTATGGCTCATTCCCTGGTCAGTGTCATGGGGGCCTGCATTTTCACAGTGATGATAAAATATACAGATCATAACATTTTCTCCTTCCCTACTTATAAGGATATGGCAGATATTAATTATTAACAAACATTAGTGAAGGCTTTGGCGTTTCTTCTGCTTAGGAAAAGAAAGCTCTTCGTAAACACACAGCATCATCGTCCTTGTGGATTGTGGGGCCTATGAGTCTTGTTTTTAACATGAGATACAGCAAAGCCTTTAATCAAAATATTTTACTCTAATGAAAATAACTTAAAAACATTCAATCTGCCCAACCAAAAAAGGGCCACACTTCAGACGAAGACACGGGTGGGGCTGGCACAGAGTGGTGTCCCCAAGCCCGGTACCCTCACTGCATGCTCGAAGCCCTGGAGTGGCTCCTGATCTTGGCCAGTTCTGTGTGGGAAGGGGGCCGTGCTGCTGTCCTGCTGTGTGCGTGAGTCTGCTGAGCACCAGAGCCTCCTGCTGGGGGTCAAGGTTGCTCCCAGTATCTCCGGCCCCCCGCCTGGGGCTGATCTTACTTTCAAGAGGAACATCAGGATGTTGGCTGTTCTCATCTCCCTCTTGGTGCAAGCACTTTGCCTCTACGTTTGTCTAGCAGTAAATATTTCTGGAAGGCCAAGCCTTCTGAGTGTTCTGCAAAGATGTTTAGAGGTGTTTATGTTGAATTGTCTGAAGAAAGTACTTGGAAGCCTCTCATTGCTAAAATCTGGTATTATTTTACCCTAATGTAGGTCCTGGCAGAGGACGTGCTGATGTGATCTGGCCTCAGTCTACCTTATTTCCTCTCTACACAGATGCTTTTCAGCATCCCCTCATATGCCTCATCTTCATCCCAAGTTCCAGTTGTCGTAGGGGCCAGGGCTCAGGAATGTGTGCCCCTTTTCCTGCCTCTGGGCTCCCCTCCCCCTACTCTGCTGTGTGTAGGGAACTGCCTCTTCCCTCTGCTCCTCCAGCCCTGGGGTTGGCAGCAGCGTCCTGCTTCTGCTGGCATTGCCATTGCTTCCTTTGCTCCAGGTGGGCTTCCCAGCATGTCTGTCACCTGCATAGCCAAGTCCCTATGCTACTGTGCTGCCAGCTGCAGGAAGCTGCGGGCTTTCCTTGCTGCAGCATCTCCTGCATTTAGGAATTCTGCACACAGTAGGGCTGTGCAGTCTGCCTCTTACTTGGTGTTCAGGTAGCCTTACCTGGGCTGTTAGGTAAGTGCCATGCCACACACTGGGGCCAGGTCTGGTTTCTGGAAGGGCACTGGGAATACTGCCTGTCACAGTAAGGCAGTGTCGCAGGCTGTGACTGTGGGTTTGTTCCATGCCTCTGTCATTAGACTTCTCCCACACCCCCCCTCCAACTGGATCATGTTGAGTTGTACTCTTTCTGTCCCTCTTCACCCCAGAGAAAGAAAAGTGCAGAGAGGAGAGAATACGGATAGTGAGGCTGCCCAAAAACGTGCAAGCGGGAGAGCCTCACGGTCTCCTTACCCTCTTTCCACACCGTGGACACAGAAGGGCACCAAGGCCAGGCCACCGGCTGCTGTTCAGAGCTGGGCAGGTGGCCATGCCAGTGGCTGGTGGACTTCTGGATAATGAAGACACCCCAAGGAGGAGAATCTGTAAGATATTTTTTCTACTGAATATACAATTCTCCTCCCTATTTTAATTTCTCTATAATTAGATTTGTTTTTGACTGATATACACACTTATTGCAGGGGTATTTTGTCCCCCTAAAAAGCTATTACTAAATCAATAATGCACCTTGTCTTAAACCTGATGCCATTTAGAATGAAGAACATCTTTTTCTTGTGCCATCTTCAAAGCAGATAGACAGACAGCCCCTGCCTTGGGAGGATAGTGGCAGTCTCCCTTGGCCTCTTTGACCTCTTTCTTTTCTTCCTCCTTCCCTCCCTTTCTCCTTCCTTCCTTTTTTTTTTTTTTTTTTTTTTTTTGAGACAGTCTCACTCTGT
>VSMD01056643.1:0-37862 GCA_008750895.1 Mirza zaza
GATGGATATAGTACACATGTGTATGTGTCTGCCTGTGCTTTTCTTTCCCACAGCATGGATATGGTCATTCTGTACCATCCTATTTTTTAGTAGATTGTTGTCTTCAAACTATTAGCTTTCAATACCATAGCTGTCCTAAGCATCTGGTGATCAAAGCTTCCATATCTTCATCTTGTCTTCTCAGCAAAATTTTATTTTTTTACTAAATAATTCCATTATATGCCACATAAGATATGCCATTAAAATTAGAATTTTTTAAAAAAGCTACAATACCTAATGAGAAAGAAATAATTTAATGTCAAATATAATAATATAGATAAAAAATATTGGTGGTAAAAACAAAAAGCACATGGACACATGCACACACACATACACATACACAAATGTTGGGGGAAGGTGTGAATAAATATGAACATGCCTGGTCACTAAAACATAGAACTAGAATTACTGATGCTATTAAAGAAAACAAAGAAACCCAATATCAAAATAAAACTTTTTGTGTAAATGCTTCTTATATTCTATATATATTTTCAAAATAATTTGCATTTTTTACTCCTCCCTGCCAGGGACCATGATAAGCATTATTATTTCCTAGAAAAGCTACTCTCTTTTCTACTACTTAATACCTCCTTATTTAATATCCCTAAAATTTTTTAAATTAATTTTGTTACAAAATCTATACTGAATATTACTCTGTTTCTAAATATCTTTCATAATGCTTAACCTTCTTTTAAGTTTTAAGTTTACTAACTTAAAGTTTTAAGTTAACTTTAACTTTACTAACTTAAAGTTTTACTACCTTAAGTTTTAACTCTACTAACTTTTAAGTTTTCTTCCTCCTTTGAAATTCTGTGAATGCAGGGGTTTATATTACATCAAGCCATGTGAAAACTTGGGAATGGTTAGTTAATAAAAATGAACTTTTGAGTTGGATAACACTCTTCTAAGTTAGATGCTATGTTGAAGAATCCAATCCTTTTCCATCATTAAAATGGATAGAATAAGAATATTAATTACTGTTTTGGGTGAAATAAGCTCATGTAAATCAGAGAGTAAGAAAAATAAATACTCAATACTTGCTTAACGATATTGCTTTGAAAGCTTTCCAATATATTTATTTCCAAAATATTTGCCATATTACATATAAATTCTTTCAAAACTTTTAATGATAACTCAATTTTAGGAAGTAAGGAGAGCACACATAGTCTTTGAATTAAAAAAATAAAACCAGAATATTCCAAATTTTTTGTGTATAAGATTAAAATGTAACTTGTCTACTTTTGCTAGATTAGTAAAACCTGGTTGGGTGGGTGAAGGGAGGAGTGGAACAAAGCAGCAAGTAAATAAATGCCAATTTTTAATAAAACAGTGGTGTATTGCTTCTGCGGTAATATAACTACATGATTTGTTTTCTTTAAGTGGCCCAAATAGTTTTATTACCACTGTGAATAAAAACATTCACCATTGTGGTTAGCAAAATTTACTTTAACAATTTCCATGCTTAAGGCCTCTCACTAAACAATAATTCTGTGGCGGTGACTTTTTGGTGAGTATAATTATCCACAAAACTAAGCTTGAAACTGGCATTTCATGTAATTTAGAAACAAGAATTCAAAACAGAATAATAAAAGATTTACAAGGCTGGTCATTTAAGGAAAATAGGAATCTCTCGAATGTCAAAGCCATATATATTTTAGTGTGTGTGTATATATATATAACATTAAATAAATAACACATACTAAAAAATACTGCGGCTAAAATATACAAAAACTAGAATACAAATGACCATTTGAAAGCATTGATTAGAAATAACATTTGATATCACAGATTAATTTTTTAAGAATCAGTTTTCATCAATTTATTGTTTTAGCATTTCTTATGGTATAGCAAAATGTTTTGATGTTTACCGTTCTAAAATATTTGTTTATTTTCTCTCTTTTTCTAAATTTCAGAATATTACTTTTTGATTACATGGATTTCTTTTGTAATTCTTGAGTAAAAGTTATAAGTGTGTCCATCATCCACATAGTATACATTGAACCAATTAGGTATGATTTCACCCATCCCCTTCTCCCCCTCTCACCCACATAATTTCCATCGAGTTTTATTTCCATCTATGCATTTGAGTGATGATCAGTTAGTTCCAAATTGATAGTGAGTACATATGGCATTTGTTTTTCCAATTTTGTGATATTTTCCTTAGGAGTTCTATCCAGATTGTTGCAAAAGATTTTAATTCATTTTTTAGGCTGAGTAGTAGTATACTCATATGCATACCCATGGTATACATATACCACATTTTATTAATCTACTCGTGAATTGATGGGCACTGGGTTGATTACACATCCATTTGATTGTGAATTGTGCTGCAATAAACATTCTAATGCAAGTGCCTTTTTGATAAAATGACTTTTTTCTTTTGCGTAAATACCCAATAGTGGGATTGCTGGATCAAATGGTGAGTCTATTTTTAGTTCTTTGAAGAATCTCCATACTATTTTCCATAGAGATTTATTGCACTAGTTTGCAGTTCCACCAACAGTCTCTTCACAGCCATGCCAGCATCTATTGTTTTGGGACTTTTTGATAAAAGCTATTCTTACTGAAGTTACGTGATATCTCATTATGGTTTTGATTTGCATTTCTCTGATGATTAGTGACATTGAGCATTTTTTTACATGTTTATTGGTCACTAGTCTATCTTCTTTTTAAAAGCTTCTGTTCATGTTGTTTACCCACATTTTAATGGGGTTATTTGATTTTTTCTTGTTGATTTGCCTGAGTTCTTTGTAAATTCTGGTTATTAGCCCGTTATCAGATGTATGGCATACAAATATTTTATCTCATTCTGTATATTGTCTATTTGTTCTGTTGATTGTTTCCTTGGCTGTGCAGAATTCTAAAATATTTAAATATTAATTACCATAGCCATAAAGTAATTGCCATGTATACATATTTTAGATGTACAACATTAAAAAAATCTATAGCTGTTAAAACTTTATATTTTTTTTCTGAGACATTCACAAAAGCAATTTTCATTCCAAGTCTGTCTGGAAACTAGTGCAGCCTTCAGGATTGCCGAAGTTTTAGCTGGCCTAAGAGAATATTTACAAAAACTGATGAAATCTCATCATTACAGCTTGTAATGATTGAATCCAACATAGCCAATAAACCTCCATTGAACTTTGTGCTTAGGTTATGAGCATGATCCAGAGATAATTTGGAGCAGGGTGGGACTATTTTGTTTTGTTCATAATGAATTTTTGGTAAAAAAAAAAAAAAAAAAAAAGTAATCATACAAAATAATGGGACTGATTTTCTTTCTTGTCTCATGAAGCTTATAAAACTGCTTATAAAATCACAAAGGAGGAGTTTTCAATATGTTGAGCACAGTCAACTTGATGAAGTCAGCATCCATCTATTGTTGACAACTTTAAAGAGGGCAATATAAATTTGTGATTTTTGCTGTGCTGATTGGAAAGTTAGTTTCAGTAACATGTAGCCACATTTGGTAAACAAATATGTAGGTAAAAGTTTCCTGTGAGCAATATTTAAATATTCTTTCTATCATATTATAGGATTCTTTATGGAAAAAAATACCTAATAATTTTCTTTGTCTTATTTATTTATTTATTTATTTATTTATTTATTTATTTATGAGACAGAGTCTCACTCTGTTGCCCTGGCTAGAGTGCTGCGGCATCAGCCTAGCTCACACTAGCCTCAAACTCTTGGGCTCCAACAATCCTTCTGCCTCAGCCTCCTGAGTAGCTGGGGCTACAGGCATGTGCCACCATGCCCAACTATTTTTTTCTATTTTTGGTGGAAATGAGGTCTTGCTCTTGCTCATGCTGGTCTCGAACTCCTGAACTCAAATGATCTGCCCCCCTCGGCCTCCCAGAGAGCTAGGATCACAGGCGCGAGCCACCATGCTGGCCTGTCCTTTTCTTTTTTTGAGACAGAGTTTCACTCTGTTGCCGGGGCTAGAGTGCCATGGCATCAGCCTAGCTCACAGCAACCTCAAACTTCTGGGCTCCAGCAATCCTCCTCCCTCAGCCTCCCAGGTAGCTGGGACTATAGGTGCTTGCCACTAAGCCCAGCTAATTTTTTGTGTCTATTTTTTTAGTTGGCTGGCTAATTTTTCTATTTTTAGTAGGGATGGGGTCTCGCTCTTGCCCGGGCTGATCTCAAACTCCTGACCTTAAGTAATCCTCCTACCTCAGCCTCCCAGAGTTCTAGGATCACAGGTGTGAGCCACCACACCCAGCCTAGTCATTTTCTTTTTAAATGAGAAGGCAAGTCAGTCTTGTTACATGTCTCTATGATCATTGAAATATGACAAAAATATGATTTTTTTATTTTCCACTAAATGCTTCTGCACAAAAGGTATATTTTATCAATAACTGCATTATGTTTAATCAATTCTTTTATTTTAAGAATAATGAGGCTTATCATTAGTCTTCTCAGCGAAAACAAATGAGTAGCTTTCAAGCAAATAAGTGAATTATCTATAAAATTGTCAATGAGAGGAAACTTGTATTTTGTCCACGTGAGTAATGAAGAAATAACAGTGGAAACTGAAAAAGCTCTCATATAAAATTCTTTTGAAAGTTTATGTTTGTCATTGTCTACTCTAAGACTTTATGAATGCAATCATAAATACCTAAGTTTTTTGGCATTAAATTCATTTTTCTCACTGGTTTGATGAGGTTAAGTTAGCTCTATTCCATTAAACAATGAGACTTCTCTGGAAAACAGATGTAGGACACTCAAGTTTCCTTCGACTCTCAGAAAATAAGTCTTCTATATTTTTTGAATGAAAGATATGTAACATATAAATGGTGTTGGCAAACATCACAATTGTTAGAGAAAATCACTTCCAGGTTTAACTTTCCAAATCAAATTCATCTTTCTCATTCCAGGTTTCAGACACATTTCATCCTGATTATCCCAACATTCATCTTTTCCTGATTTCCTGACATAGGTGACTCTCAGTAATCTAGTTGATGAGTCTTATTTAAGACTTCAGTTACATATTGTCTCCTGCACTATCAGGATTCATACTGTTTTAAGGAAAATTTCTCCTTTGTATCTTGTAAACTATGTGTTTAGTATTTTCAAACAAGGTTGTTAGCACCCGACTAGAGAGGCAAATTGATAAATGAAAACAAATCATTACTCTGACAACAGAAAACTCTTTGAAATGCATCATTCTCCATGGCTTAGGAGATTCCCAATGGAACAAAAAGTCCACAACAGAATGAATTTGAGCTGGAGTTAATAGGTTATAATCAAGTAACAGTGTCCTTGATTAAGATAGGAAAAGCTGAAAGAAAAAAAAAAATCCACACCAATTGTATAGTAGGGTTTTATTGATTGTAATGATGGTGACATAAAGGTGACATTCTAAACTGGGCAGATCTCTACAAGACACAGATAATAAAACAACTAATATTTATGGAGTTACTTAAGACTTAGTTTGAAGGGGTTTAGTAACATTAATTCACTAAATAGTCACAATAGAGGTATCAGGTAAGAACTAATAGTTCTCTATTTTTATAGACATGAAAACTTAGCCTCATAACAGGACAAGGTCAACAAATTATAATCACCCCCTGGGCAGACCCAGGGGGTGAACTTAAACTTGGAGTCAGAGTAGCACTCCTAATCATTTTGCTACCATATTCCTCTTTAACTGAGTAAGTAAGACAAATGTGTAACTTGTGAATTTTTAATAAAGTATGTTAAAGCTATAGTTGAAAGATACAGAACGGTCATAGAGACTCAGAAAAGGGACAGCCACATGATCTTAGAACTTACTTATAATAGATTTAAATTAATTACCAAAATAATGCAAAAGATAGAAAGTCAATTAATTTCAAGTATTCTAAGTTTCTAAAATTATACTGAGTAATAAAGGCAATAAATTATATTAGCAACACATAAAATTATATGTATTGCATATAATACATACTGCAGTCCTCCCTTTTCCTCAGTTTTGCTTTCCACATTTTCAGTTACCTGTGGCCAACCACAATCTAAAAATATTAAGTAAAAAATTCCATAATTACACAATTCACATTTTTAAACTGCACCATTCTGAGTAGAGTGAGGAAATCTCACACCAACCACTCTGTCCCATCTGGAACATGAAGCATCCCTTTGTCCAGCATATCCACGCTGTTTTTGCTACCCATCTATTAGTCGCTTAGTAGCTAACTCAGTTATCAGATAGACGGTGGTGGTATCTCAGTGTTTGGGTTCAAGTAACCTATATTCTACTTCATAATGACCCCAATATACAAGAATAATGATGCTGATAATTCAAATACGCCAAAGAGAAACCATAAAGTGCTTCCTCATAGATGAAAAAATGAAAGTTCTTGACTTAATAAGGAGAGAAGAAAAAATAGTAATGTATACTGAGTTTCCAAAGATCTATTATAACAAATCTTCTATCTGTAAAATTGTGAAGAAGGAAAAAAAAATTGTGCTAGTTTTGCTGTCATACCTCAAACTTGCAAAAGTTATAACAGTGCATGATAAGTGTTTGGTTAAGATGGAGAAGGCATTACATTTGCGGGTAGAGGACATGGACAGAAACGTGTTCTGATTAATGGCAATCAGGTGCGGTACTATCCATGTTTTCAGGCATCCATTGGAGGTCTGGGAATCTATCCACCACAAATAAGAGAGAAGTACTGTATCAGAATATAATAAGCCATTATCTATGCAGTAATCTCTAGAGGATCAATTAAATGAATAATAAAACTAGCAAAATATTTATGAAGGCATTTTAAACAGAGGATATCCAAATGGCCCATAAACATATGAATATTGATTCAATTTCAGTAGTCACCAAGAAAATGCCTTCCTGCTCCTAGATACATACCCAACAGAAATATATTTCTTTGTGTGTATGTGTGTCTGTATGTGTGTCTATGTATATGTGTTTCACCATAAAGATACATTTACAAGGATAGCAAAACTGTATTTCAGTCATATTAGTTGTAATGTCATCTTTTCCATTTTTGGTTTAGCTTATCTGTGTCTTTTCTCCTATATTCCTGATTATTCTAGGAAGAGGTCTATCAATTTTTTTTTTATATCTTTTCAAAGAACCAACTCTTTGTTTCATTGATCCTTTGTATTGTTTTTTGTTTCCAGTTTGTTTAGTTCTTCTTTGACCTTAGTTATGTCTTTTCTTCTGCTGGCTTTGGGTTTGGTTTACTCATATCTTTCTAGTTCCTTGTGACTCATCATTAGATTGTTAATTTGTGATCTTTTGGATGTAGGCATTTAAGCCTACGAATTTTTCCTTTAGGATTTCTTTTGCTGACTCTCAGAGATTTTGGTAGCTTATGTCCCCTTTGTCATTTAGTTTGAGGAATCTTTTGATCTCCATTTTAACTTCATTATTTACGCAATAATTGTTTAGCAGCAGGTTGTTTAACTTCCATGACTTTGTGTAGGATTGAGTGTTTCTCTTGGCAGTGATTTCTAGTTTTATTCCACTGTGGTCTGAGAAGATACATGGCATGATTTATATATTTTTGAATTTGTTGGAACATGTTGTGTGGCCTAAGATATGGTCAATCTTGGAGAATGTTCTAAACTGTTCAAATAGTCCAAACTGGAAATAACCCAAATGACCATCTATCCTGTGGAATGGGTTAATAAACTGTGGTATAAATATACAATGAAATTCTTTACAACAATAAGTAAACAATTGACAACTACATGAAACAACATGAAAGAGTCTCACAAATATAAAGTTGAATGAAAGAAGTCAGAAACAAAGTTTAATGCTATAGGATTCCATTTACATATAGTTCAAATAAGGTAAGAATTATAGTGTTAGAAGGCAGGATAATAACTGTTCCATGAGTAGGCACATAATGATAGAAAGGGGTTTATGCATAGATTGCGGAGTAATTTTAACACTTTGTTTTTTGACATATGTGCTAGTTATACAACTGTTCGATTTTTGGAAGTCATTAAGCTGTGTATTTGTGAACTGTTAGCTTATATGTATATATTCTCTGAATGTTTTATTTCAATGAAACATTTTCATACAATTAAATTTCATAGGTACGATATATAACAGAATGTTTTCCTCAAGTGTGGAAAACATAAAATATTTTAAAATATATTGAATTTAAAGAATATTTAAAAGATAAATCATGTTTTAGTAATACTATCAGTAAAAGATAGTCAATTATCTGCACCAGATATATGTATCCTCAGGCCTTTATTTATACTGTATGGTTTACCAGCTGGCATGTCAACATTATGATTATTGGTTTGGGAGGAAAACAAACCTCATATACCACCTTGGTCATAGGTGCTAAAACTTTTGAAATTACAAAGCTGTATATATTTTTTAAATGCTTCATTTTAAAATTTGCATTCACCTAATTGGTCATGAGAAAAGAAAACACATTGTTATCTTTAAATGTTCAAAGCAAAAGCACACTGTCCATTCAAGAATTGGTGCTAAAATTAAAGAAATTTTCAATATCATCTTTATGGCAATGAGTCTCATTAAAAATAATATTTATATACTAATAATATATATTTACATTCTTTATTTGCAGAATAAAATTTCAGGTTTCTTCTTGGAAAAAATACAATTTGATTCCTAATGGTTTAAACTTTGCCCTTAATCACTAATGGTTAGCATGAAAATATATATACACACACACATATACATTTGCTATATAAGAATATGTTTTTTTTGACAAAATAATAAAATGAACAAGAAATAGAGGAGCTATCTAGAATCAGGCATAGTTTCTAAATAAGTGTATGTAGTAGCCCTTAATTCAATGCTATTTTGCAAATCACCAAGATTCTTGTTTTGCAAGGAATTGCATTCTTACCAGAAATTCTGATAGTTCTTATGAATTCAATTGTGTGAATTTGAAAAGCACCATTTTATTGCCTGGGAGTTAAAATATATTGGTTACACAAGATATTAATTTAAAAAACGTTTTTATGATAATGTTATAAACTGTCTGATTTTTCCTTGTCCTGATCCCTGTAAACTATGTTAGCTAAAAGAAGAATATAGAATATTTTATTGGTAGTATTGCTGCCTAGAAATATGAAATAAAGAGATGACATATTATTATTTTATTATTATCATTATATATTTTTTTTGTTAAAAAGTAGTAATTAATATCACACTCTAAGGTTAAGTGACTGTTCCAAGGACAGGGTGAACATTTATAACCATAGTGGTTGTGAAAATAGTAGCTCCCCAAAGATGCCCATGTCCTACCCTCTGGATATTATGATCATGTTATAGTACATGGATGAGGGATATTGAGTTTGTGGTTGGAACTAAGGTTGCTGATCACCAGGTAGGATGATTATCCTGGATTATTAGGGCAGGTCCAACCACAATAGTCTTTAAAAAAGTGGAGTCAGAAAAAGAGGATTGGATCAGAGAAAGAAATAGGAGGACAAAAGAATATTGGAGCAATGTTACATTTAGAAGAAGTACCCAGCAGTTGTTGGCTTTGAAGATGGAGAAAGAAGGCCAGGAGCCAAGGAATGTGAGTAGCCTCTAGAAGCTGGAAAAATCAAGGAAATGGATTCCCCCTTTGAGTTCTCCAGAAGGGAATAGAGAGCAGCCAACATCTTGATTTTACCCAATGAGAAGTATGTTGGAATGCTAATCAACAGAAATATTGTAAGATAATAATTTTGTGTTGTTTTAAGCTTCTAAATTTGTGGCGCTTTGTTACAACACAGCAGTAGAAAACTAATGGCAAATGTTATGAGCTATATTTTCCAAGCAGCAAAACAGGTATGTTGTTACAGTTAACTCCTCAAACTGCATGGGCAAAGACAGGGCACCAGAACAAATGTTCAGCAGTTTTGTACAAAGCTGGGTAAGGAATTTCAAACTTACTCCAATTGATGAAATATAAAACTTGCCTCCACCAGCACATTGGTGTTGGAAAGGAAAAGAATATGCTTCGCTGTGCACTATAGGGGAACTGGCAGAACAAAGATTGGTTCCAACCAGAGCTCCTAATGCTGTCACTGAGGCCTGAAAAGCACCTGCTTACACATCATCTGCTTTAGTACCTCTGTCTCTGGTTATTGGGCAGAGTTACAAATAGCACATTTTGTGCCAACCCAAAGCAGTTCTATTCCCATTCCCTGCAGATTGAGGTCTAGGAGCAGAAGGTCGTTGTGCACTAGCAATAACTTCATGGTATTTTAATGAGGGATCCAAGGAAAAAGATTGAGCTACGGAATATGGTTTGAGATGCAATTAATTCCTGCGGGGGCAAAGGTAAATGAGGACTCAAGTCAAGGAAAAAGTTAAATTCCCCTTTTGCTCTTACCTATAATTGTATTCTCTCGGGACACACACACAAAAGAAAAATAAAAAAGAGAGAGAGAGAGGAAAAGAGTCAATCAGGCTCAAAAATGTTGGAAAACCATTTAAATTCAGTACTGCCAAAGTTGGCATCAGATTGAGCTGTCTCTGGTACTCAATTGCCAACAGCAGAAATGTAAGCCACAGAAAGAGGAACTTCACATGGAGATCCTGAACTCTGTAAAAATTGTTCATTCATGACTTGGCAAGAAGTCGATGGAGAAGACACAGTATATAGAATGAAATTCCAAGGTAGAAGTCAATAATTGCTGAACTATAATTTTCACGAAGAAGTTTATAGATTTGTTCCCAAGGTTTATATACAAAAATACATAAATATAAGGAAAACATTAGGTTAATTCACATGCAATGTATGAATAACTTCAAACAAGAAGTATTAATTTTGCTACCAAAAGTCAGGGCATGACATAGTCATTGGATTAACTGGATCCTTACAAAATAGATCAGATTATACAGCCTGCCTTAGAAATTTTTTTCCTCCTCTTTTGCAGTCAAACTAGTCATGCAGTTTAGTCTGACTGTTTTAGATAAAATGACTGAGAGGAGTCTATGTGAATCTGAATTTTTCTAGGTTCAAAACACTAGGGAAGTAAAAGTGACATTTATGTATTTTATAACTTATTTTCAGTGTCTGTGATTATTTCAGATTGAATAGAGTTATGGAAATATGGGACCTTCTGACATCTCGTGACTGATGAACTATAGCTCTGATTTTTATGATGATTGATTTTATTTTTCAATTGTTTTGATTTCTGAAAATTTAAACACCCACTTAGCATGAGATTGATAATAGTTATTTGTCATGTAGAAAATCTGACTTAGATTTATGGAATTGCTTGACATATTTCAGACCTGCTTGTACATGTGAATTTCTATTATTTTGTTCATATATGAATTTTAAATAAAACAAGGATATCTGCCATTAGATTAGCACGAGAAGGGGAAGTTCTTATCATTGGCACCACCAATTCTGGTGACAGAAAAAACTGTAGTTTATTATATTACTCTCAGAAGAATGGAGATATCTATCTAGATAGATATAGATAGATATAGATATAGATTTCAAAATAAGCTATTCCAGCAATATCATATTAATGCAGGAATTACTGCTTTGAGGGGATGAATTGCTTTCATATCCTCAAATAAGTTTTTAAATAGTCACCATACATAATAAAAAGAAAGAACAGTTCATTCTTGGCCCCAGCTGGCCAGCAGACATTTATTATCTGTGATACTTATACATGTCAGTGTGAGTTCATCAAATCTAAAAGATTTTTCATCTGCACTTGAAAAAAAAATCATTGAAATTTTGAGTTGGATCTGACCTAAGACATAACCTTGCCTAAACACTCACCTAAAATAAAATGATCAATGCCAGCATCTCTGACAAGTGGTCATCCATTATCTACTTCAAATACAAGTGACTACAAACAGCACTCTTTAAGCCAGGTCATTTCCCTGTTGGATAGGTCAATTTTCTAAAATATTCTTCTCTATGGTGATGAATCTACATCTTTTTAATATCTACCCATTGGTTCTTCATCTGCCTTCTGTACCTCGAATACTAACTCTTGGAGCCGTTTCCATCTTTCTCTCTCCTTTTTCTAAATATTTTGTTACCTTTAATCCTGCTTTTGCTGTTTTAACATGTTCTCCAGGGTCCTCAGGTAGGTTGCTCACTGAGTTTTGGATACATGCTGATTTTTCAAAACTCTCTTAAAACCTTGACCTAAGGGCATAATTGGGTTCTTCTAATACAGACTGCAGGGCAAGATACTTCCTTATAGTTTCATGAACAAAATTATTCCTTGAGGACCATGATCCTTAATTATTAAATAGTCTTGTTTCTTTAGACCTCAAACTAAACTTGTAGTTTTTATAATTTTATTCTATCTGAAATATTATTCAACCAGAATTGTCCCCTTTGACTTCCCAGACCCCAACACACACACATACACACACACAAAATTTACAATTGGATTTTTTAAAATTTCAGCATATTGCAGGGGTACATATGTTTAGGTCACCTATATTGCCTTTGCCCCACCCAAGTCAGAGCTTCAAGCATGTCCATCCCCTAGATGGTGCACACTGCACCCATTAGGTGTGAATATACCCATCTCCTCTTCTCCCTCTCCCACCTGCCCTACACCCAATGAAGGTCTCTACTATCTGTGCACATAAGTGTTGATCTGCTAATACCAATTTGATGGTGAGTACATGTGGTGTTTGGTTTTCCATTTTCGCGTTACTTCACTTAGTAGAATGGGCTCCAGCTCTATCCAGGATAATACAAGAGGTGCCAGATCATCATTGTTTTCTGTGGCTGAGCAGAACTCCATAGTATACGTATACCACATTTTATTAATCCACTCATGTATTGATGGCCACTGGGGTTGTTTCCACATATTTGCAATTGTGAATTGCGGTGTTATAAACATTAGAGTGCAGATGTCTTTTTTGTATAATGTCTTTTTTTCCTTTGGTTAGATGCTCAGTAATGGATGAAATGGTAGTTCTACTTGTATCTCTTTGAGGTAGCTCCATATTGCTTTCCACAGAGGTTGTGCTAGTTTTCAGTCCAACCAGCAGTGTATGTGTGTTCCTATCTCTCTGCATCCACACCAACATTTATCATTTTGGGAGTTTTTGATAAAGGCAATTCTCATTGTAGATAAGTGATATCTCATTGTGGTTTTGATTTGCATCTCCCTGATGATTAGAGATGTTGAGCATTTTTTATACGTTTCTTGACCATTAGTCTACCTCTTTTGAGAAGTTTCTGTTTATGTTCTTTACCCTTATTTTGATGGGGTTGTTTGACTTTTTCTTACCGATTTTCCTGAGTTCTATATAGATTCTAGTTATCAGACCTTTATTGGATGTGTAACATGAGAATATTTTCTCCCATTCTGTAGGTTGTCTGTTTTGCTCTCATGATAGTTTCCTTGGCTGTGCATAAGCTTTTGGCTTTTGAAGCACAAATGCAGCACTTCACATTTTCACTATTGACTAATGCCAAGGCATATTATTATACTTTTTATATTGTCTCACAAAATGTGGTGGTAGTTATTGCTTTAGGGTAATATGAGCATAATCTTTCAAGCCTGGCTTCTAGATCTTCATCCAAGTCATCCTTAAAAAAAGTTTGATAAGAATGAGGCCAAAAACTTTTTTTTTTGGTGTATTATGAGAAGCTCTCTTTTCTTAATTATTATCCTTGATGTAGCATTTCTCAGACATGATATGCAAGTTCTTTCGATAGTTGAAATAACTTCCTGAACCAACATATAACGTCATTAAAAACTTGTAGATATTTTTTTCATTATATATGATTTTACTTAAACTTCAATTCCTTTCATATGTGTTTGTTTTATTCATTTTCATTAGACGGGTACTGTATATCCTATTATACATCAGTATTGTGCTAGCTGGTCTTACCATTTAGCAACAATCTGCTGCCTTATCTCTCAACATTTTGGATAGGCTTCAACTCATTCTCAACTCTAGGTTTCCTGAAATGATTATGTTTGATTGACACCATTCTTTTTCATTCATCTTTGGTGGTGGACACCTTTTTCATCTTTGAAATATCAACTATTTGGATATATACTGTTTTCACTTTAGATGCCTCTTTCAAGTAAAAACTTACAAATCTTTAGAAATAGGAAAGTTTAAAAGGAGAATAAATGTCTCTCTTAAGTAATGTATATTTTTAGAAATAATTCTTTCTTGAGTCATAATTCTGTCAGAATATCTCATCAAAGACTTTCCTTTTCTTGATGACATTTAAAAGTATATTCCTAACATTTAAGGGACGTATATTGGTCCCCAATTTATCTCTCTCGACCACTATCATCTAATTCTAAGTTGTTAACGTCTCATTAAGACTCCAATTTCTTCTTTTCTGTGGGCTGGAAGTAAATCCATAGTAATAGTCCTTGTTGTTTCTTATGGTTTACAAGAAATAAACTTTCAATAGAAAATAATTGCCCTAATATTCCATTTGAGAAAGCTTGTTCTTCCACAAATGCTTTCATCGTAACCCACTAGTTATTTCATCATTGCCAATCCTGCATCCTATTTCAGAAGTTCACAAATACTATCCACCATATCATATAACCAGTTAATATGTATGTATTCTATACTGGTGTTGCTTATCATGCTCATTAATTTAGAAATTCTCCCATAAGTTTATGCCCTAAGTTTTATGGATATTTATTTAGGTATATACATTTTTCATGTCCAATCCTACTATTAAGTCTGTTTGTGATTAAAAATATACACATTTTCTTAGAAATAATATGATCAAGAAACCAATTTTATTACATGGAAAAACCAATATGGTACATTAAAAGTCTAAATGAATAGTCATGAAAATGAATAGGAACAGACAGATAAATGACTTCACAGCGATTCTTGTGTTAGCATTTTCAAGTGATGGAGAGTCTTCTTATCCACAGAGATTTTTCTTTCAGGAGTATTTCTGCTTCTTTCTTAAAAATACACCTCCTTTTTCCCTTTTGACAAAAAAATACTATACCTATGAAATATTTGACTCTGGCTAAACTCTCGAGCATACAGAGATGCAAATATTACTACCACTTTCTTTATGAGTCCTGAAATATATGTGGATGTACATATTAATACAAACAACAAAAAAGGTAGTATAAATGTAGTAGAATCTGTATGTAGGAAGCACAGTTCTATTAGAGTTCTGAGGAAGGAATATCATATTTGGGTGCTAGAAGGGATTCCGTGTGAGGATGTAGAAATAAGGTACCACATGCCAGCCCAAGGAGAGAGCTTTATCAGAAACCAACCCCATCAATACCTTAGACTTAGACTTTGAGAATCCAGAACTGTAAGAAAATAAATTTATGTTGTTGAAGCCAGCTAGTCTGTGATATTTTGTTTAGCAGTCCAAAAAGACTAATATGGTAGGTAAATATTTTAATATAAAAATATTGGAGATAAATCATCAAACTATATATTTTTTCTTTTTTTATTATTAGCATATTTGCAATATACCAGTCACAATGACTTTTACTTAATATTTAGCTATTAATGTATGTATGTCTTTAATTTCTCTCTTATCTTATGTTAATATTTAACAATTCACGTATGTGTGTCTTGATTTCTCTCTTACCTTATAGAATGATTTAAATTGATGGGTAGCCTTGCTTGTGTTCAGGCTTAGGTCAAGTTAAACAGTTAGGGATATCTTTGAAACCACAAAGACCTGGAAGAAATGAAGCATTTCATAAGTTGGTGACAAGACTTGCTGCTACTCTGTAACATTAAACTTGTCCCATAAAGAGTCTGCAATTATCTTCTCTTTAATATTATTTATTGCTACAAATATCGAGAATTGGCCGGCCGTGGTGGCTCATGCCTGTAATCCTAGCACTCTGGGAGGCCGAGGCAGGTGGATTGCTTGAGGTCAGGAGTTCGAAACCCTCTGAGCAAGAGTGAGACCCTGTCTCTACTATAAATAGAAAAAAAATTAATTGGCCAACTAATATATATAGAAAAAATTAACCGGGCATGGTGGCACATGCCTGTAGTCCCAGCTACTTGGGAGGCTGAGGCAGGAGGATTGCTTGAGCCCAGGAGTTTGAGGTTGTTGTGAGCTAGGCTGATCCCAGGGCACTCACTCTAGCCTGGACGACAAAGCAAGACTCTGTCTTAAAAAAAAAAAAAAAACACACACACAAATATCGAGAATTTAGGGGCTTTGTCAGAAATTTAACCAGAGATGAAATATTAAGATGGAACATTAAAGAAGCAATTTTAAAAATTAAATAAAAATATTAGATTAAAAGTTATGCAATTAATCTTACTTTAAGATTGAGAAGATTGAATAGTAGGAAGCTTCTCAATCCTGAAGAACAAATTAGGTTGCAAAAAATGGTTTTATATATTATACATATATATATATATGTGTATATTTATATAACCTCCTCCATAATACCAGCCTTAACTTAAACATGGGGGGAAAATATTTGCTTATAATAATATTAATGTGACAAAATTTTTCTTTTCCTTAATTATGTTTTATAAACAGTGGCCAACATAAAAGAGGAACGCATGTGTTAATGAGAAATCTATATTTGATGAGGAAAGAATTCAAGTGACCGTGCCTGTTGTTGTTAAAAATGCAATGTGGCAATATACATGGCAATAACTCAATAAGTCTTTAGGTCTATAGAGAACGTCCATCACAAGTTATATTAGAGGAGATGTAATTGATGAGCATCCCTGCCTCCTTGCATCTCCTGCTTCTGCTGACTTGAGGTACCATTTGTGAACATGGGACACTTCGTGACAGTGCAGGTCTATACCACGCAAGGTAGATGGAACTCCTAGTCTTCGTTCAAATGAGGCTACTCACTAAAACTATTTCATTTAGAAACCACTTATGATTTTTATACTTACAATATAACATACATAGGAAACTGATATGTTCATTAGAATATATACAAATCAGAATCGAATTGGTTATAAAATGACATGTAAGAATTGAGAATGGCACATATGCCCAAAGACTCTGAAAAATATTTTCCTTGTATTATCATATTTCAGTCCTCACAATGATCTTATGAGTTGGGTACTAGGATTGGCTCCAGTTTACAGGCAAGGACATTGAGGCAAGGAATTATTTAGTGACCTGTTCAAAGTCTCACAGGCTTTAGGTTGTGAGACTTTGAACACTTAGGTCTATCTCAAGTCCATGAGCTCAATTGTCATGCTACGCTGATTTGGACAGGGAACATGTGTTACGGTGAGAAATATTTAAAATAAGTTTAATTCAAATTACCAAGCTTTCTGTAGGAAGTGTCTGTTTTTTGCAGTGTAACAAACCTGAGCTTCTAGTGGTTTGTGTTAATGAGTAGGCTGTGTGTTCACACTTCTCAGTTTGGATATGCTATGAGAATAGACTAAAAGCCATGAGCAATGATCATGATGACACATAATAAGGACTTGGGGAAAAGTGATCTGAGCTTATAAATTAAACCATTCGAATCAATATGTGGCATATTCTGAGGTTTGCAGTATGACTTTGTTTTCTCTGTGACACTTAAAAGATTCCCTAGAGCAAGTATACCCTTTAAAGATATATCTTACCAAGAACCCAAATGCAAAGCACATACTAAAAACAAAACAAAATATAACAAAACCAAACCCAGACCACTGAAGGAAATTTACTGAGGACATTATCATTTGTTTCCTTTCTTTTTTTTTTTTAATTAAATTTAAATTTTTATATTTTTAGGGAGTCAGGGGTTGTGAGGAGGGAGTGTTCAGTTTCCTTGTTTGTTTTTCTTGAGACAGAGTCTCACGCTGCTGCCCTGGGTAGAGTGCAGTGGTATCATTGTAGCTCACTGCAACCTCCAACTCCTGAGCTATAAGCGATCCTTCTGCCTCTGCCTCCTGGATAACAGGGACTACCGGTGTGCATCTACAAGGCCTGGCAGGGTTTTGTTTTCTTTCTTTCTTTTTGGTAGAGAGGGAATCTCACTCTTGCTCACAGGCTAGTCTCGAACTCCTAAATTCAAGCAATTCTCCCACCTTGACCTCCCAGAGTGCTGGGATTACAACCATGAGCCATAGAATCCTGCCGGAACATTATTATTTTTAATGTCAAGTATTTTTTTTTTTTTTTTTTTTGCTGTTGCTATTTAAAAATACAGCATTGTATGGGGTGGGAGGAAGTGAGCACATATTTGATTTACACATTGTTCTAACCCATGCATATTACTAGAAAGTGAAAACAGGATTTAACCTTTACTTATTTTTCCCTACAGAAAAGAATTACAAAACTGATAAAGCAAAAGTTTGTAAGGGAATTGGAAGAAAGTGAATAGTACAAATTCATTAAAAGTTTTTAAAAACCCAACATTAAACAGCAGTTTTACCTTTATTGGGTAAGATAGGTATAAAAACACCTTTATAACAAAATAAAAGAAGAATCAGAAGCCAAGTCAAGACAATCAATGAATAATTATAAGACAATGGATGAAGTAATACTTACATGGATTGTATCTCAATTTTTACTTCATGACGTATAAAATGCCTTACCCCCTATATTCTCAGACTCCTGAGAATATACTGTTTAAAAGAACAAAGGCACAATTGCTATAAGAATGCTGAGCAACATGAGAGGACTCTTGTTACCCTTTATATCAATGGCTCTCAACAGGAAAGAAAAATTATGAAGCCTGGGAATTGTACTGCTTACATGGAAGCTTGGGCTACTCCATACCTTTCTACTCTGCCTCAAGCTATAATTCTTTTTCTAGCTCTCTTTTGTTCTTTTTTGTCCCCTCCCTCTATTAATCCTTTTCTCTCCTTTTCCTCATCAATATTATTTTAAGCTCCTGCTGTGGACTTTTCCAAGTCTTGAAAATATGAGGAAGAATTAAACTCCAAGGAACTCTCATGCTGGTGGCAATGACAAAACACATCAAAGAATGAGGATCACTCAGTTATGGAGAATCTAATGTACATGTCTTACTTTGTTTCATCATCACAACAACACAAGATCGGTGAAAGAAACTGGGACTCATGGTTTTTAGGAAGTTGTCAAAGGATTGAGAGATAAGTAGGAAAATTATCTTTGAGCACAGAAAAATAAACCACAACCTTAACAACAGGTAGTTATTATTGAGGTATAGAAGAAAGACACCTAGTGAATTTTAGATATGGCTGTTGAGTAAAAGGGAGGATTGAGAAGTCACAAAACACTTGGCAGCGAAGATGATGTGAACTTGGTTTTGTAGAACAGTAGATAAAATGATAGATAATATGAGGCATGGCAATTTGGGCACAACAAGCAGTATTTTCAAAGGCATGGTACAATGGGAAAACACAGGGTATTTGAGGTGAACCATAATCTATAAGGTATAACTGCATCACAAGGTATATGATAAGAGAGGTAGCCACAGAATTTGAATGGAAATCACAAACAAGATGAAGAATATATGGTACTAAAATTTAAGCTTTATCCTGCAGGCAGTGGTAATCCACATATAGAGTTTTAGTAGAGTAATTGCACAAATGGGTTGCACTTCTAAAATTTACTCAGAAATAATGAGGAAAAGAGAGAAATAGTCTAGGAGAGAAATGATGATAAGAATTTAACCAGTGGTAGGATATACAACAGTAGCACTTTGAGAGATATTCTGGACTAAGTAATGTCTAGCACATCCTCTTTTACAACACTAGGCAGACAGATGGCACTTCTAAAACCTTGATGATTGGTCTCTACATTGAGTTCGTAAGTTTTTCTTTTTAAATGAGAGGGAATAGTTGGCATGCATATTGCATATTATAGCAATTAATTGCTTTTAGAATAGCATATATTTTCAGTGATTCTAACAGTAATGCAAAGAAGGTTAACTGCTTCACCCGAATTTATCAATGATTGTGTATACACAATGATTCCACTTGTATCCTATATATATCCCAATGAATCATGATCTTCATACTGCACAGACAAAAGTGTTCTGCCAAGTGGATTTGAATGATATTAATTGTATTTTCTATACATAATAACTCTTTATTTACGATTCAGTTTTTTCCCAAGGTTAATCTTATTTAATTAGAACAAACATGAAGCTAAAAGTAGTTGTAATTCTTTACTAGGATATCCTTTTGCTGTTAAGAAATTATTGCAAAAATTCTTCTGTTTACCATGCTTAAAATATATCCCACAACCAAGCACCACTCCCAATCTCTATTTTGGTTTTATGAAAGTTCTCAGTTACTAAAAGAAATTGCTATATACATGAATATCAATTTTTATCAGCAGTTGCATGAGGTTTTTCAACCACTGAAATGGGTCTTGGTTAAGGTCTCATGGTGATTAATTCATTATATCAATATGCTTACCCAACAAAGTAGAGGCCTGTAGGTACTTCTGTTTAAGAGAATGTTTGTTTCATCCTACTCATTTATTTTCTTTTTCCTTTGGAATTAGTATTTTGTAAATGAAAAGGATCATTTTTATTGCATCATTCTACTTTTAGATTTATTTTTTCATTGCTCTTCTCATATTCTTTCTTTAATAGTCTTCAAATAATACTTTAAGCAAAAGTGTGTGCCCTTCTGTGCCTTTTATTCTTTGATTTACCATCTAAAATTTATTGTATGGTTTTCCTACACTATAAAAATACTAAAAGCAATATATCTGCTATTTTAGCATTTGAATCATTGTCTTTTTGTTTGACATCCATTTTTAATTTTAAGTCCTTGTATTTTACTTTAATATCATTGCAACACCTGCATTTTGTTATTCTGGAATAAAGTACAAAAATTTCTCTCTATTCCAATTTTATCTATGCTTCAAGCCAAGAGCGTTCATAATATAGTACATTTCTCTTCCTTTAAAACAAACAGCCAAACCTATAAAATAAGCCTTATTCTTGTTTTCCAACACCAGGGTTATTGCAGTTATATATTCTAAGTTTTTAAAAAAGCTAAGAACTATAGAGAGCAGATATAAAGGTCATGCAGTACAGTGTACACAGATACTCAGTAACTGTGTTTGTTGAGTTATACAGTATGGAAAGGCAGAGGCAGAAAGGAATTGTGACTGAAATCTATAAAGCATGCATGGTCAGTTTTTCTTCCTTTCCTCTTCTGCCTATGGGTAAACTTATTGAGACAGAAAAATAAGTGTGCACTTCATCATGGTAATCAATACAAATTTTTGTTGAAAATTTATTATGTTCAGAACACTACTGCAGATCCTTGGGGATGTAAAAGTTATAAAACGCAGATCTTGCATTTAAGTGTCTTTAATTTAGATGAAGAGTTAATCTTTTATGATACATAAAACATATTTTTTGAATCCAGAAAAGAAGAGGAATATTTAACTTACTATAAAAACCAGATAGATTGGAAGTTAAACTTTCTGATGAGTTCATATGATGTTTTCACTTTTCCTACTTTTCTTTAGGGAAATATTTCAAGCATAACCATACTCTGTGTGCTGTAAGGTTTTAATGTAGGGGAGAGGAATGTCCCTAAACACCCCCACACAAATATAACCATGATATCTTCAAATAAACTTATAGTAATTCATTCCCTCTGATCAGCAGTAGTTCAATAAAGATCAATAAATTATATACAATTGTATGAAATTGCTTTTAAACAGTTCTGTTTATATGAATACAGCATAAATTAACATTTTCTTTATATAAATGTAGTAGAATAAATGTCAAATGAACCATAAGTGAAACAAAATTCAAGTTACATCTTTATAATACATTTATAAAATATTATTAAAGAAAGGTTTAATGAAAAATGACACTAAAACCAAACCACAATGTTGGTAAATATTTAAATATTTCTAGTATGAAGAATTTATAAAATGAAAGCAATGGAGATGTCACAGAGGAGACTACTGAAAGTACTGTTTAGATAAAAATGGGAAAATCTAAAATTGAAAGCTCAACTTGAAAAATACATGCAATAACTCTTGTGCTTTTCATATATAAAGTATTTATAAATTAGTAAAGAAAATGAATACATCATAGCAGAGGTTCCCAATCTTTTTGGCACCAGAGACAGGTTTCATGGAAGATAATTTTTCCACAGACTGGGGTGGGGGAATGATTTCAGGATGGGTCAAATACATCACATTTATCGTGCAGTCAACCCTCTCTGCTCCTGATAATCTGTATTTGTAGCTGCTCCCTACTGTTAGCATCACTGCCTCAGCTCCACCTCAGCTTCTCATAAGAGTACGCAACCTATATCCCTCAGGTGCAGTTTACAGTAAGGTTCGCACTCCTATGAGAATCTTATGCTGCTGCTGATCTGGCAGGAGGCGGAGCTAGAGTGGTGATATGGGCTATGGGGAGTGGCTATAAACACAGATGAAGCTTCCCTTACTCAACCACTGCTCACTCACCTCCTGCTGTGTGACCCAGTTCCTACTCAGCCAGGGACTAGCACTGCTCTGTGCCCCAGGGATTGGGGCCCTCAGTGTTATAGTGTTAAGTGAAAGAATTGGATACTTGATCTGTAGTAAGATTTATTTATTTATTTATTTATTTATTTTTCGAGACAGAGTCTCACTTTGTTGCCCAGGCTAGAGTGAATGCAGTGACATCAGCCTAGCTCACAGCAACCTCAATCTCCTGGGCTCAAGCAATCCTCCTGCCTCAGCCTCCCGAGTAGCTGGGACTACAGGCATGCACCACCATGCCCGGCTAATTTTTTGTATATATATTTTTAGTTGGTCAATTAATTTCTTTCTATTTTTGGTAGAGATGGGGTCTCCCTCAGGCTGGTTTCCAACTCCTGATCTTGAGCAATCCACCCGCCTCGGCCTCCCAGAGTGCTAGGATTACAGGCGTGAGCCACCACGCCTGGCCGTAAGATTTAATTTTTAAATATTTTTTTCTTTCTCTAGCTATCTGATTACCTATATCTATCATTTAGCTACATATCCATCTCTATATATGCATGTAAATGTATGGTTTTATGGTCATTTCTAGGGAGGTATAATTTTGTATACTTCTATTTTTCTTCTTTCTTTGTTTTTTAAACTTTCTACAAAGACTAGCTATTAGTATAATAATCAGAAACGTAGTATCAAATTTGAGCATAAATTTCCATAGCCTTTCTTTAAAGCTATTTGTACAAAAATATTTCAAGACACTTAAAATGATATAGTGCTGTGTGAGTCCTTTATTTACTTTTAAAACTCTGTCCTAAAAAGTCAGAGACATAATCAGATTATTCACACATAAGAAAATTAATATGAGCAATGCTTATAAACATTTTGAAGAATGTAATTGTAGGCAATTGGAAAATGCTTAAATACTGTTTAAACCAATCAGAAGATGGAATGTTATACAGCTAGTTAAATCATATTTGGAAATTAATATTTAATGACTTGCATACAAGTGCATAATATAACATTAAGAATAAATTATGCATATTATAGGCAGTATAAATATGAGCACTTTATACAGTATATATCAATTTTGACTCAATACACATTTCAGTCCATGTAAGTTTTATATGTTCAGAGAATCATACCAGAAGAAAATATATTAGTATAGGAGTACTTCTAGTAGGATTTTGATTTTTCTTTGTTCTTTTCATATTTTTAAAATTTGACAATGAAATTTTATTTTTATTATAATCAAAAAATGATAATTGGTATACAAATTTGGACTAGGTGTCATGTCTTTATTAGGTTTTGTACTAATAAGTATAAGAAAAGTGGTAGGGTGTTATTGAACCTGACATGTGATTATGGAAGAAAGACAGAAGAAATAGAAAAATGGGATATGTAGTTAGTTCTCTGTGGGTACGTGAATTTCTCAATGACTAGAATACACACTCTAAGCAGTCTACTGTGGTTGGAAGATAGATTCATAATTTAGGCATGAGGATGTTGGAAGCTACTCAGAAATCATTTGACTTCCAGCAGGACTGAATGAGCACTCATATTGTATTGTCTTGTGGCTAAAAGAATAGCCTGAAGGAAGTTAGCCTGAGTAATTTCCATGTGCTGGGTTTATGTTGTGGCCTACCAGACAATTTTTCTGTAAGTACTGTCATGAGCCTTGATTGCCAGCAGGCTCCCTGGCCTGATGCATGTTCCTAGATGCCAGATTCACAGATTAGACACACAGGGTACATATCGACTTTTGATGAGCATCCTACTAACTATGCTATCTCAACCTTATGTAACTATCAAGGAGTTCAGGAAAGGAAAGAAAAACCCTGCTGTTTGACAAAACCCCTGAAAGAACTTAGACTGCTATATTCTTAAATAATTTCTAGGTATTTTAGTGTAATTGTGAAGTAAAGATATAGGAAAAGACAAAAAGCAAGCATTAGTGTATTTTTTTCTACTTGTTCCAAGTAACAAAATAGATTCAATTTGGCTATAATAGTATTATATATTTGATGGAGAAATGGCAATGTATTTGAAATAGTTTTTGACTTAAATCCTAAAAATATCTGAGATAAAATCGGTTTGTTTGTTTTTTCAAAATTTCCTAGCTATGTGACATCATTGTTATTTAACCCCTCAATCAATTTGTTTCCTTTTATGTAAAATAAGGCTAATAAAATCTAATTTGTATGTTAATGTGGGCTTTATCTGAAACTATTATTTTGAAAGTGCAATGCAAACCATCAAATAAGTATCACATGGATACTTCTCCACCATTTCCTTTTAAAAATAAAAATTAAGGGCTGTGGTCAGTGGAGAGTATAGAACTCTGTCAGCAGAGTATGTGTTCAATTCCTAGATCATCCAATTATTAACTGGCTATTTTTATACCAGGCCTTAAATACTGTCATATGTAAAATGGAATAGTATTATCTATATAAACCACAAGATAGTTAAAAATATTGAACAGGATATGAGGGCATTTTATACTCTATCGTTTAATTTGCATGTGTTAATGATAATCACAACTGTCCCTAAAAAGTATGGATTATCAAAGATGGTACATAAATTTCACAAAGTCACACAAATGATAGGAGGTTAAAGGCAGCATTCAACTCTAAATCTTTCTGAAATAAACGTCTTCCTGTTCTTTCATGCTGCCACCTTATGGTTTAGCACCTAGAAGCTGCCCCAGCTTGTGCTTCTAGGTAGCTTCAGTGCTATAGATACGTTTCTATGGTTCTGTGTCATTATCTTTAATATAAGAAGCTGTATTAAATCAATCCTTTATAATCTGGATTCATGTGGAGCTTATAGGTGCCTCCACTCTCCTCAGGAGAAACTTTGGGAGAAATGGAGGCAAACTGGAGGGTTCTACCTCATCTGCTACTTCAAAAAGAGATTTTTCCATTATCTCTTTTATTTTCTTACTTGTATGCATGAGATTTCATTTGTACAAAACATCCCATCATTAAAAAACAAGCTGAGAACTACTAGACTCATGTTCTCAAAGGCCCTATTCCTTCTAAAATAGATATATTAAAAGGCTGTGAATTAGTAAGAAGGTCAGAATAAACAGATCTGTAAACAAATATATACTAAACCTTAGAAATGCTTATCTGGAATATATGCTGAAAAGGAGTGGATGAATGAGACGAATTTGGGGACAATTGTTTAAACTGCTATGTATGATAAAATTAAGTGCTTAGATTGGAAAAGCAAAAATGAAAAAAGATTAATTAAGCAATTTGAGTAGGCCTAAGAGAGTAGTAGGCAGCTTATTAAGTAAGTATATTAGCAAATATATTAACAGCCAGAAGAAGGGTTGGAATCAACAAATTAAAAAGCAGATGTCCTGGGAGCACCTGCAAACCAAGAGAAGTAGGATGAAACATTAAGAATGGTAATCGAATACTCAGCAAAGTCACTGATAAAATAAATCTTTATGATTCATGTACAGATAACTGATGCAGCCAGAAAGCAAGAATGCTTCTCTAGGGACCTTAAGGGTTAGAGCTAGAATTTGAAGGCTGGAAGCAAAGATTTCATCACATCTTTTCTTTCATTCACTCATTCAGTGAGTCATTCTATATAAACATATTAAGGATGGAATAGAAAATTAATAACTGGTGAAAGATAAAGTATTGAATAGTTAAATAGGCTTTGGGGGATTATTATTTATAATATCAAAATAATAACTTCTTAGAATAGGATTCATCTAAAATAGATTAAAGATAATGTTTGGGAAAAGACCCATAAATATAATGAAAGAAATTTAAAATGACATTAGTATGTGTGTGTGTGGGAAGAAGTTATTAGTAAATGAATAAAACCAGATGCCATGGAGAAGAACATATGTTATTCCCTAATCCTGTCCATTTCCATTATTGCCACATTAAGCATATTCTCTACCCTGGATTGTTAAAATTGAATTTCTAATGGGACTCTATGCTTCTACTCAACTCCTGAATATTCCTTGCCCACATAGAAAACAAGATGCTCTTTTAAGAAACAAACCAACTAGATGATGTGTTGCTCCCCCTCTAGGCCTCCAAGAGTATATTATGCTACTACTATACTCAAAGATCCTCCATGCACAAGTCTGCTCCCTCTGCAGCTCATCCATTGCCATCTTGCCCCTTTTCATCAGTATTGGCCCATGGGCTTTTGTCTATTATTCAAATAATTCAATTCGATCCCACCTGAAGAATTTCTTACCAGGTATTCCAGCTGAGTCAAATGTTCTTTCCCATGATTTTCTACGGAGAGGTCATTTTTATTAATATTATTTACCGAAGTTTACGTATAATTCTTTGCTGAACCCCCAATCTGAACTAGCTCCTCAGACTCTTCATGTTTCATTATTCTATTAACTTTTTGTTGGATATATGAAATTATAAAGTCTGTATTTCTCATTCAATCATAGTATTCTCCATGACTAGTTGTTCCCTGCTACGTAGTTAGGTGTTCTCTCTCTGTATTTATTGTTGAAATGTGTAAATGTGTAGGCTTAGTTCTTCTTATGCTCTTCCTTTAGATAAATTGGGGAAAAGACAATGAAATCAACATAGAAATATACAGAACCAAAGTAAGCAGAGTGACTTTTAGGAGACAGACTGACATCTAAGCCTTTAAGACTTGTCTAAACCAGTACAACTATATGAAAAAATAAAAAAGAAACATGTGAGCTGCTCTGGAGGGGAAATTCAACTGACCATGAAAGCCATGGAAAACAAAGGGCTTCACTTTCTTCCTCTTTTACATACTGGGCTTCTGTATTAGATCTTGCTTTTGAAAAAGAGGTTTGCTGCTTTTAACATGAATTTTCAAAGATGTTTCCAATCTGGTTTGTTCGAAAAGCATTTTGGGTTTTTTTGTTTTTGTTTTTTTTTAGGTTTTTTTTTTTATTTCAGCATATTATGTGGGTACAAATGTTGTTAAGGTTACATATACTCTCCTTGCCTCCCCTCCCCCGTCTAATCAGAGCTTCAAGTGGTGTGCATAGCACTCATTATGTATGTATATACCCATCCCCTCCTGGCCCGTCCCACCTGCCCGACGCCCAATAAATGTTTTTGTTTTGTTTTGTTTTTTAACATTTTGGTTACATTTTATATCTTTGCCTCTCCCTAGGAAGGGGCATTTTGAATTAGATGCTTATATTCATCATTAGCTCATATGTCTTGAATGGGAGGATATTTCTTACTAGAAAGACAGCTTAATACAGAGAGAAGAAAAGAGGGATAGGATGTAATGTATACATTGTATACATTTTCATTTAACCATGAAAACAACTCTAGATTATTTAAAAATATTTTTTCCCTGTTTATCCTCCTCTGTTCACAGGCCTCATGGGCCTCATGGCTCCTGGCCATTTGCTAGCCCTGGAACACCATTTTCGGTATGGCACAGGTATCTACCAAGTCACAAGCAGAAATCTCAAAGATGCCCATTTTCCTTGCCTTTACCCAGAATTTATATTTTCTCACTTAAACCTTCCAAATCCCCCCCAGTGATCTAATTACAACCTGTTTCCAAATGAAGGGCTGCCTGTCAAACCTACTAATGTCAGCACACATATCCAGAGAACTAATATTTTTCTCTCATTTTAACTGTGACCAAGGGAAATTTCTGGCTCCTCCATTCACTTGAATATTGAGAAAACCATATTTTGCTAAAGAGATCACACTGTTCTTGTCCTTTCATAAATTTTGCGTAGTGCCTATGAAATTAATTCTACTCAAAATCCCACCCCAGCTCTAAATTCCTTCTGCAGAAACTGGACAGGGACACCATCTTTCATTCAGAGATTCAAAGTTCTGTTCCAAGGATAGGTCACCAGCACGCTTGCCCCACATCTAGACTAGCATTCCACTATGCCAGGGTAATTTTCTCCCTGACACTCCAGAAAGCATGGAAGTGAGATTCATACTTGATAATTTTTTTTCTGCTCTGCTGTAGATAGGGCTATAAATTTGTGCAGTTAATCCTTATACTTTGGCATTTTTTATAGTCCTCCCAATTATAAATTATAAGCAGTGATCACCCTTGTTCTCTGGCCATTTTTTCTTTCATTATGTTATACTATTTTAATTTTAAAATATTTTTAACATTCTATTATACTATTAGTATATTTTGTTATTCTATACCATTTCACTGTTTTGTCTGTTATTTTTTTTATCTCATGCATTATATTGGAAGCTCAGTGAGAGTAGGAACTGTTTTTACATTGAACATTGTGTATTGATAATATCCCCAACACCTTGAAGAGATGGTAGCCCATAGTATTTCCTCAGAGATTCAAAAAGTGTAATGAATTTTAATGAATTAGAGCAATGTATATTGATTTTTTTTTTTTTTGCAACTGTGGCTGACTAGATAGAAACTTGTCCTTAAGTTTGGCTACACACAGAGAATATTCTTAGCATGTCACTTTCCTCACTCAGCACAGATCAGTGATCAGTTGGCCACTGAAATTCCAAACAAATATCAAAGACTCAAAACTGTGTTATAATGGCTGGTAGTGACAAACACATGCCCAAAATGGTATCTGATGATAGCACTGACCCTCTTTCTAGGGAAGAGGGTGCAGTTTTCACTGTTTCTAAATTATTTAGTTTAGTAGGTTTTTCCTTATGTATCCTCAAGATTTGACTAAAGCACAATAGTCCAGAGATCAGAGAAAAACCATACCTGGCTGAAGCTTGGAAAGACATGATTGCATCTTTTATACAGATGAGATATGTAAATGCTTCTTCTGCACTGCATTAGGAAATTTTGGTTATGGGCTAAACATTTTTACTAGTACTGAAACTGAAGGTGAGGAGAGTTAAGTGTCATATTCAAAGTAGTACAACTGAGATGAAGTGAGCATGTAAAATAATTGAAAGTTGCATGTCAAATTCATTTTCTTTTTTTACAAATTTAAATGTTATCTGTATTTATTAACCTTGGACACAAGTTAATATGAATATATGTAAATACATTTTGTAAACTCTATTTATACTACTAGCTAAATACTATGTATTGCTCCACATTTAATTTGTTTTCCAACCAAGATATCTTTGGCTGATTCTTCACTACTTTAGTGTTTAAATATTCATTATTAGGGTGGATGAAATCCTTTGTGATGTTAATCATAATCCCTGGTAACTCAGAAAAGTGTCTAGAAAAGTATTAGATTGCATAAATAGAGAGTGATAGTTGATAAATCATAAAAGCCAATCATACTTTTATCTAAAGAATTAGGTAACCCCACATTTGGAAAGTACCATGCTGTTACTAAGTAATGAATAACTATTATTAAGTCATAGGCCGTGCAAAGATTATAACCAACAATATAAAAAGCATTCAAAAAGTCAATTGGCCAGAAAGGATTTAATTTTAATACTGAGTTTTGCTTCACTGTTTTTCAGTACAGTCCTTTTTCTGAACTATTATAGTATGCAAACCAAAGTAACTATTTAAAAACTCATGTGCTGTATTTTGCTTGTTCAAATATATCTTTCGTAATTGTTCTATAATGACTATCCCATGATCTTAACAACAGAAACTCAGTAGTGAAATAAAGTACAAGTAGCAAGAAAGAGTGAAATTTTCTAAAAGAAGGTTATTCTTAGAGTGTACTAAATTGTTCTCAGAGAAACTTTGAGCCTGTGATGCACTATTTATTTCTAGTTAGATGTATTGAACCATTTAGTCAATGAATCTAGCATGTAGGTAAACAAATATAGATCAGTGTTTCTTGAACTTCTTTAACCATAAAACAATTTTAATAGTCTAGTAGCTTGAGACAGTACTATAAGTTTGTCAGATGTAACATACTGGGATTAAAAGGTGGTAACATATAGTCTTTTAAATAAAATAACTGCTTGAATTATAAAAATATGATTTGTGCTTTTTATTATATAAGAAAAACATAAATTAGAGAATTATTTCATTTTATTAAATAGCATATGTTATAATTTTATTATAAATTTAACAAATCTATTAATATATTGAAATTACATAAGACACATAATATTGATCAGTGATCATTAAGTAGATCAGAGATTAGCAATCTTTTTCTGTAAATGACCAGATAGCAAGGTTTTGTGAGCCATGGAAGTCTCTATTGTAACTACTTAACTCTGCCATTGTAGCGCAAAAGTAACCATATACAATATGTAAACAAACAGCTGTAGATGTGTTCCAATAAAATTATACTCACAAAAATAGGCAACTTTTGTGAAAATTTTGATGGAATTGGAGACAATTATCTTAAGTGCAGTATCTAAAGAACATATATATATATACTGTGTTTCCCCAAAAATAAGACCTACCCATAAAATAACCCCTAGCAGGATTTCTAAGCATTTGTGCAATATAAACCCTACCCCGAAAATAAGACCTAGTGATGGGCGTGGCTATGCAGCATATCTGTACAACCCATACATTTCCTTGTGGAGCGGTAAAGAAAACAAGCAGCCCTTCTCATCTGCCCCATGTGACAGCTACTATTCAAGAGGTGACCGGAAAGGTGTGGGCAGCCCACCAACAAGGTCGGCTCCCCTGTCAGGTCCCGGCCATCCTGTATGTGTTGCAAGCTGAGGCTTTGAGGGGAAATAACACATCCCCTGTAAATAAGCCCTAGGGTGTCTTCTTGAGGAAAAATAAATATAAGACTCTGTCTTATTTTCAGGGAAACACGGTATATATATAATGCTTTGTAGAAAAAAATCTCTTTTTTAAGAAAATAAAACTGATAGGCTTCTGGACTCACTTCCTAGAGACTCTTTTATTTTTCCCAGAGTGCTTTCTTCTACTTTTGAATCATGAATACTTTTGATTCCAATGGCCATTCAAGCTAGAAAACTTCAAGTCAGCTCCTCTTCAGTTTTCTCTATCCTCTCTCAACTAGTGATTCATGAAGGTTTCTTAATTTTAGCTCTTATATGTATCATTCAAAATCTTTCTTCTTATTCATTCTAACTAGAGCTGAGCCACTCAGGCACTTATTATTCCAGTTCAGCACCCCTGCAATGGCCCTTAATTCTGTCTTATTCATAACTCTGGTTTACCCTAACTCCACTCCAAACCTTATCCATAGCTCTAAAATCATCTTGTTACAATGTGAGTCTCAACAGGATGAGCCTTTGCTTTAATACTGACTGTATTGTCCCCTCAATTCCTTTACACAAAAGCCTAAGCTGTAGTCACTGTTAAAAACAAAATATATTATTTTACATTGCCAAAGCTTTTGTACTTCTACAGCTACAAAAGGCTCTATAGTACCAGGTCTGAAATTCTCTCTTTTCTTCAATTTCTCAATATCTTTTTCAGGGAAATAGCTACACATCTTTAGTGAAGCAGCCTTAAAGTTATTTATTTATTTATTTATTTATTTATTTATTTATTTATTTATTTATTTATTTTTGCTGAAATCAGGGAAGGCATCATGGGCGATGTACTTTGCATTTATCTATCTACCTACCTACCTATATCTATCTATCCATCCATCTAAATATACACATGAATAAAATAGTACAATAGAGTGTTTCTCCAAGGAGGTTATTATATTAGTTCGTCAAGGAAAAGGATGACAATAATTTATTTCTACCCCAGTGCCCAAGACAGTTCACTGACATTGTTAAAAAAAAGGCCTTTATGGATGCAGGGAATGTACCTTCAAGCAGAAACTAATGCAAACTTATCTTCTGTCCCAGTATAACAGAAAAAAATCAATGCCTAAAGAGTAAAATGGTGGATACTAACTTTGGTGTCAGATAGTCCCACATTCTATATGTGGATCTATCTAGTTTCGCTATTTTGGTCAAGCTATTAGATTATCTACATCTCAAGTTCTCATCTGTAAAATGGGGATAATAGTGCCTAGGTAGTATGGTTTTAGACATATTTGTTAGTGCTCAATGAGTGATAGCAACTATTGTTGTTGTTAGTATTATTAACTAGATCTCAAAAATGACTTATTCATGGCTATTTCGATACTTTGATATGAACCAATTCACTGAAATCTCTACTGAAGATCAGCTTAGGGGAAATTCACCAGTAACTTAAAAATAACTTTCGTGCATCCATTGTGTTAAGAGCTTCATTCTATATTCAGAAATTTATAAATGCCAACTAGGGTTAGAGCTTGGATTTAAATTTCTCTCCTCTTTGAAATGCTTGGATCTGAAAATAGGGATTTATTATAAAGAGTATAAATGTTTAATATTTTTCTCATACAGAAGAATCATCTGTAAAACTCTACAACTTTGTATTTAGGTAATATAGGTTTTTAAACATGAATTTGAATTATTCCTTATGTATTCATTACTTCTGTGTCCTAATGACATGGAAAACTTAGAAATTGTATCTTATATAAATCAAAAACAGTACCCTAATTAATAGGTAGAGATAAGGAATGGCAAGTAAAGTTTTAATACAAATATCCTGGTATACATATTTTTACCTAAAAGAAGTTGAATCTGTTTCTAAACTTTTTGTTGGCTGCCAATATTTCTTCTATCATTCCTTAATTATTTTTGTTTAAACATTTCTGTTTGATGGCATTTCCCTTTAAGCATAGTTTCATGATTATTCTTAATTATAATTGTGACTATGAATAATTATTATTCAAATTTGCAAGGTTTTTGTTACATTGAATTATTATGGAGATTATTTAGTATGGTAATTATAAAATAGGGTAGCATGTCTCTTGATACCATTGTTTGAAAAAAGGTCATAAAATTTTGCACATAAAACCATTACAATTAATAAAAGGGCATTTCACAAGAAATATAAATTTGATTAGTGCTTGAGCCATTCAGTTTCTCAGTCAGAAGGCATAATTTAACTATAAATTTGAAGAACGCTTTTAAATATAATCTGAATATAACAAATAACACAAACATTAAAAATGGTTATTTGAAGATGTGTGCCAAATAGAAAGTGAAACCATTTGTTGATTTCGTACAATAAGAAAGTCCTTTCATGGAATATGAAGGCTTAATTATTAAGTATTTCTTTCACAAAACAAAACAAAAGAAATCAATAAGGCTTTTCTTTGTTTTTGTTTCTTTCTTAAAATATTTATTGTTATTTCCTGTGGAAACAGCCTAAGATCAGGAAAATGAAAAACATAATTATACATAAATAAAATTAATTTTTATTTTCAGTCTAAAAATAAAAATTACATGAAATGGAGAAAGGACAATATTTCTAGTTAGAAAAATATCATTTTAACAAGAAGCTAAACTCTTATATCAATTCTCCAGCTGAAGCCTCTTCTTTTTCTAGGAGTAACAGAAATGATTATTTAATAAATAGTTTACATTTAATGTACATTGGCTTTTAGTTATATTATTTAAAGACCTGATAAGGTTTTCAGTGATGACTGATCAGTGGGTAAATCTAAACCTTCACTTAAACAGAATATGAAGTGTGACTCAAGTATTGCATTAGCTTCATTTATTAAAATTTTCTTCTCTAATATCCTGTAATAACATATAGGCTTTATCATCAGTGATCTACTTTCTTCCTCAAAATTTAAACCTAGATATGAGTCAGAAAAAATTCACTTACTATACTGTTTTATTGGAGACTAGTGGTGTGACATTAATAAAAGTAAAATGATACTGAAAAGAATGTTAATAGGTTTAAGCTCTGACAGAGGTTAAAATTGTTTGCTCATTGCTTTTTTTTTGCAGTATAATGATTAATATATAATAAAATTATAAAACTCTCATTTCAATCAGAGGTTACCTTTGCATTAGCGTTATGAAATTTGTAGTTATTTACTTTGAATTGTATGCTTATGTGTTAATGTTCTATCAGTGAAATGCTTACCTAAATTAAAAAAGATTATAACAGTAGGTCAGTGAATTGAGGAGATTATTCCATAGCATTCTAGGTGAGTAATATCATTGATATATTTAAAGTGATACTACCTTTAGCCTTATAGTTTATTTTTAAGAAATTATATTTGTTCATTTTCATAACCTTCTTTTAAGGCAAAATAGTTAATCAAGCTGACAAACATAAAAATGTTTTCTATAAAGGCATTTTTATATATCTGTAATATATTAAAATATTAAATGATCTTTATTTCAATATGGTTTAAATTGCACTATCACTAGACCAAATGATATTTTTTTCTCAAGGACAAAAGATTAGTTAGAGAATTCAAGGTTTATTTTGTTAACTAACTGAAAATACATTAGTGACAACTTAGCATTAGCATCTAAGAACTCACAGTGAATTTCTCTAACTTAAAGAGTTTAAAAACCCTGTAAAGAGAGATACCTCTCTCACAAATGCAAACTTGGCACCATTTCTCCCAATCATTTCAGTAAATCATTAGACACAAACATACACACACACACATACACACACACATTTGTTCAGCCAGCATGCTCACGTGCAATGTATCACTTCTGATCAATCTTGCATTCATTCTGTTTGCTTTATGCCTTTCTGGTCATTAAATTATTTTGACCATTAGTCCTACTTATATGTGTATAGCTGAGAATGAGTGATTGCATACTATGAAAGATCTCTGTGGGAATATAATTAATAATAAATGAGAATTGAGACTCAGACTCCATCTAAAGTGAGGGCCATTAGAATGCAATTCTATGTAAAATAAAGCAATGTAAATGCAATGAACTTACTCTTAAACATGCTGTGTTGCCTAGCTGTGTTTTGTTTCTTTCCTTTCTGAGGTTCCAGTAAAATGATAGTAAACAAATATAGGCTAAGGCGAACAGGGAGAAGACAATGGCAAAATGGAAATATTAGCAAAATTTTTGAAAAATGGAAATTACGTGAGTGTTATCCAACAGGTCAGAGTGGAGAAAATGGTAGCCTAAGTGCCTGAAGAGAAGAACACTGATGGGAACAAAGTTAAGTGATACAGCAGGAACCAATAAATACTTAGTGGAATACGGCTGTCACATCAGGAGACATGGTTGAGGCAAGGATCTTAAAACTCATAAATGGTTGAGAGACTACTTACTCAATGGTTACAGCTTCCCAGAAGCCCTATCCTACTTATCTCCAATATCATTACATCAACATCCTTGAATCCTCTTCTTCCACCTCTTCTTACCCAATAAAGAGCTACTGTCTAGTATTTGGAGAAACTGAAAGAAAGAAAACTAAACTTGGTAACAAAGTCCCCAGAATGGAAAAAGAGAGAAGAGTGGAATAGATAACAAGATAGTCAGATGGAGCTCATCATACTAAATGAGAGCGCCTGTCATCTTCTCTGTGTGGTTTGACAAATACCAGCAGCCAGATGTACTGGAAGCTGAGTCATATGGAAACTTTTCCTAATCAACGTATCTACCTACAACGACACTGACCGATTGATGAAATGTAGCCATATATGCAAAGCCTCCAAGCAATATTTTAGTGACACACTCTTAAACATGAATAACAAATAATTATCTAATATCTGAAAGAAGCTTCCAAAAATAAAGGACAGAGATGACTACAAACAAAAGAGGGAACCCAATTGGAGCAAAGAAAATATCACCAGAAAAAATCTTTTAAATATATACTGTATTTACTACCCTAAAAGAGACAAGAAACAACATCACATCTATGAGAGAAAATTAAAATACACACCAAAAAAATGAAGAATTAGAAAAAGCACATTTATAAATTTAAAACAAAATAACATAAATTTTAAAAATTCAATGGAAAGGTTAAAGAATACATTTTATAACATAATGTATCCAAAGTGTTTCTTTCCAAAAAGGAATTACCTTTTTTTTTGTCTTTTACAAAATAACATTTGGATAGTTTATCCCTTTTTTCTCCTAATTGTCATGGGAGAACAATGGGTCACTGCAGTGTTCTACATGGTGACTAGAAATATCACTCATGTGGAAATAGACTGTGTTGTGTTAATTCACTATGAATTGGGGGTTTATTAGTTTGAATGACTAGCATTAATTTAGCTAATAGAATACTAAATATAAATTCCTTTGAAATATTTAAGAGCTATGGTGGCGAGAGTGGAAACAATGATAGTGATGCAAGAAATATACCTCTCAAAATTCATAAAATAGGAAAATGATAGATAATATCTAAATTTGATAGCTTAAGAAAAATAGTAATATTAAATTACTTAAAGAAACAAATATGAGGACCCAAATAAACAGCTAAAAGACTTGAATATTATTTCATCTGGGCAATAGAATTATTGGGTAGATAAGGGCAATGTTAAGAACTACAATTTTATCATAAGATTTTATTTTGTCTTATCTAGATTTTAAAACTTTGAGTAAGCATTATCTTGATAAGAACAAAAAATATAGAGAGGATAGATAGAGTCAAACCAATGGATAGAGAAATAATGTAATTAAAGACATGGTAAATTAACAGAAATATCCCAAGAAACGTTGGGGGGTTTCAGATAAGGAAAATTTACCTGATTTGTTAGCATTAGGAAATGGTTCATGGATATGTTGGCATTTAAACTGAGGGGTGATGGTCCAGGTTATCAACTTAAGGAGGTGACACCTCGAACTGAAAGAACATTTTGAATAAAGACAGGGTATATATGGAAGTAGGAAGAAGATTCTGGAGAATATAGGGTATATGAGGGACTTATAAAGTCATAGACAGATGGTAAGTATAAAAATAAATATTTGGAAGTAATATTAGAGGTCTCTGAATACCAGCTAAAGAATACAGGCTCAAACAGAGAGGCAATGAGAATCACTGGAGATGACTGAGCAGGGAATAGGTGTAATCAGATTTGGGATTCAAGATGATTTATATCATCCACACACAAAATGGGTATAAGTAGAACTTAAAGCTAGGAGACAATATTGTTCTTGTTCAGCCTCAATACTCATAAACAAAAAGTACCAGTAGACTGAACTCAAATTTGCTCTGTAATTCCAGAGATATGAATTAGCGAAATATTTTTGTTTGTTTGTTTGTTTTTTATTTCAGAATATTATGGGGATACAAATGTACAACACGAATTTACAAAATTTCCTTTTATACTTGAAGATGATTCAAAGAATGGGGTTGAAAGAGCTGCTTAATTAATATAATTTCACTTACTCCATCTGTGAATCTTTGCCTTACCCTCCATTAGAGGAGTTAGATAGATATAAACAGAAAAGATGGCTAGGTTAGTTATTTAATTGAAAGCTAGAATATTGGAATCAAGTTATGGTTGAGTAGGGAGCTATATTTAAGGGCTGAGTACCAAAGTTAATAAATAATCATAGTTGTAGGTATAAATGAAAGTCTGAACGATTAAGCAGAGTTGGCACATCAAAGTGCTATAATGAATCAAAAGTTTTAGGTGTTAGGCTGAATAAGATAGTAATGGGGAAAAAAGAAGAAGAGAAAGAAAGAAAGAAAGAAAGACAGAAAGACAGAAAGAAAGAGAGAGAGAGAGAGAGAGAGAAAGAAAGAAAGAAAGAAAGAAAGAAAGAAAGAAAGAAAGAAAGAAAGAAAGAAAGAAAGAAAGAAAGAAAGAAAGGAAAGAAAGGAGAAAGAGAGAGAGAGGGAGGG
>VSMD01056647.1:0-20703 GCA_008750895.1 Mirza zaza
AGACCAGCCTGAGCAAGAGCGAGACCCCATCTCTACTATAAATAGAAAGAAATTAATTGGCCAACTAATATATATAGAAAAAAATTAGCCGGGCATGGTGGCACATGCCTGTAGTCCCAGCTACTTGGGAGGCTGAGGCAGGAGGATTGCTTGAGCCCAGGAGTTTGAGGTTGCTGTGAGCTAGGCTGACGCCACGGCACTCACTCTAGCCTGGGCAATAAAGTGAGACTCTGTCTCAAAAAAAAAACAAACAAAACAAAACAAAAAAAAAAACCAAATAGGATTCTAGAGTGCCTGGTCTGAGTATTTCACCTATTCATTTAACAGATAATTACCGAGAGCCTTCCATGCCAGGCATGATACTGTACGCTGGGATTATGGAGCATAAAAAATAGGCATTGTCCAGTGCAGTGGCACACACATGTAGTCCCAGCTGCTTGAGAGGGTGAGACAGGAGGACTGCTTGAGCCCAAGAGTTAAAGACCAGTCTGGGTAACACAGCGAGACTAATGTCTCTTAAAAAAAAAATAAAAGAGTTGCCATGGAATTACGCCAAGTAACCCTGAAATAGTGGGACGCTGAGGCTAGAGAAGAAGCAACTGCTGCGGGTATTTCCATTCTAACAGGGAACAATCCCTAAACCCAAAGGAATGAATCCCTAATGGTAGAGTTTCAGGCATCAGTGACAGGCTGAACCTAGACTCCGAGGGCACATGCTTGTACCTGATGAATGATGGCCTGAACTATGAGCAGAAGGGACTATATGAACACTTCAGTGCAAGAGCCCCCTCTTGACTACTCCAGAAGCATCCATGTCATCCCAGATCTGGTAAGCGAGGATCCGAGGCCAGGGCTATGACCACCAAAGCATTCAAAGTCGGGGAAGTCACTGACCCAGTCCCTGTGGCTGAATAACGATGTCCTCAACGACCTCAAACACTTCAACAAAGTGGTTTCACAGCTGCTAGCGTGGTACCCACAGAACCTAGCCTGGATTGACCTGTCCTTCAATGACCTGACTTCCATCGATCCTGTCCTAACAACTTTCTTCAACCTGAGTGTCATCTACCTTCACAGCAACAGCATCCATCGCCTGAGCGAGGTGAACAAGCTGGCTGTCCTCTCTTGGCTCCGAGCCTCACACTCCATGGAAACCCCATGGAGAAGGAGAAGGGGTACAGGCAATATGTGCTGTGCACCCTGCCCCATATCACTACACTCAACTTCGGTGGGATCACCAAAGCAGACCGCACTACAGCTGAAGTCTGGAAACACATGAACATCAAGCCCAAGAAGGTCAAGATCAAGCAGAATGCCCTGTAAGCTTCCCAGGACCACGGCAGTCCTAAAGGCCTGAGGATGGTCAGCGTGGTTTGACAATAAATGATTTGAGCTGTTCAGCAAATAGGAAAAAAAAAAATAGTAGACACAGCTACAGTCCTCCTAGAGTTTATAGTTAGTTAAATAAGCACTTGGCATTTGTGTGTTCAATAAGCACATTGTGGGCCGGGCGCAGTGGCTCACGCCTGTAATCCTAGCATTCTGGGAGGCCGAGGCAGGTGGATTGCTTGAGGGCAGGAGTTCAAAACCAGCCTGAGCAAGAGCGAGACCCCGTCTCTACTATAAATAGAAAGAAATTAATTGGCCAACTAATATATATAAAAAAAATTAGCTAGGCATGGTGGAGCATGCCTGTAGTCCCAGCTACTTGGGAGGCTGAGGCCGGAGGATTGCTTGAGCCCAGGAGTTTGAGGTTGCTGTGAGCTAGCCTGACGCCACGGCACTCACTGTAGCCTGGGCAACAAAGCAAGACTCTGTCTCAAAAAAAAACAACATAATAATAATAATAAGCACATTGTGTAGTCTATTTTTTTTTTTTTTTTTGAGACAGAGTCTCACTTTGTTGCTCAGGCTAGAGTGAGTGCCATGGCATCAGCCTAGCTTACAGCAACCTCAAACTCCTGGGCTTCTGCCTCAGCCTCCCAAGTAGCTGGGACTACAGGCATGCGCCACCATGCGCGGCTAATTTTTTCTATACATATTAGTTGGCCAATTAATTTCTTTCTATTTATAGTAGAGATGGGGTCTCACTCTTGCTCAGGCTGGTTTTGAACTCCTGACCTGGAGCAATCCGCCCACCTCGGCCTCCCAGAGCTCTAGGATTATAGGCATGAGTCACCGCGCCCGGCCTCATAGTCTATTAATATTATGTAACATATGAGCATTTTATATGCCATTTTCTGTAAAGACTAGATTAATGGTTCCCCAAATTGAAGATTTTACAGATAGTAAAGTTTTCATAAAGTTTTCATAAAAGAAATGGGAAAGAAAGAAAGAGAAAGAGAGAGAAAGAGAGAGAGAATGAATATGGTCTTACAATACATATTTTTAGACTAATTGTCATTTAAAAAGTCACTATATAGTCTTAGTTTTTCCTTTTATTATGAGCCAGTTAAATTTTCTCCTGGTATTAAAGGAACCCAGGGTTTACTCAGGGTTTGCCCAGCTCTGTCTTTTTTTTTTCCTGATACAGGGTCTTGCGCTATTGCCTAGGCTAGAGTGTAGCAGTGTCATCACAGCTCACTGTAGCTTCAAATTCCTAGGCTCAAGTGATCCTCCTGCCTCAATAGCTGGGACTACAGGTGTGTGCCATGATCCATGGGTAATTTTTCTCATTTTTTGTAGAGATGGGGGTTAGGCAGATAGCAAGGGATTCCAGGTCTCCTAGGGACAAAAGTGGATGCTGTTGCAGTTCACCCCCCAAAATGGGATTTCAGAGAGGCTCCTGGGAGGTCCTCATGCACAGTAAGACTCAGGTCATCTAATTAATTCCCAACTGTCCAATCAAAGTAGTTCCATGATGACATCTAAACCACAAGTAGGTCCCTATCCAGACACTATGAAACAAGACCCAGACCATAATCAAACTCTCTTTCGCTAAGACAATGGGCCTGGCCGTCATCTGTGGCATATGTATTAATATCTTGCTCTGTAAACCTGTATCTTGCTCTTGCTCTATAATTCTTTCTTTCCTCAATAAACCTCATTTTGTGCTTGTCTTACTTTGGTGTGTCTGGTCGTTCTTTTGCCATGAGTGCACCAAGAACTGACATTTCTGACTACAACCCAAGAATGGGGGATTCTCACTATGTTGCCTAGGCTGGTCTTGAACTCCTAGACCCAAAGGATCCTCCCACCTCGGCCTCCCAAAGTGCTGAGATTTCAGGCATGAGCCACCAGACTGGTCCTAGCTCTGTCTTTTTAGGATTCTTTGGTTTGTTTTGCAGCACTGTATACATGTAAATTTTACGCAAATACTCCCAAGAATTGCAGAAAGGACAGAGACCTATTCCTAGGAGAATCACTAAAGCTCCCTTTCTGAGAAGATCAGAAAGCACACAGCAAATTCTGGCTCTACCGCTGATCTTGAGGGCTGGGATATGCAAAGGAATGACAGTCATGGTGAGGAGAAGCCAGAAGGAACCCAGCGATGGTTGAGGGCCTACTACAGGTCTGGCCCAATACTTGGTACTTTTCCATATAGTACTTTATTTACATCACAATAATACTGAGAAGAATATATATTTCTTTATCCATACTTTATAGTTGGAGGAAACTGAGCTCAGAGAGATTAAGTATCATGCCACGTGCCACACAGCTAGCGTCACCCAACTCATCAGAATTTAAACTCAGATCTTCCCATTTATTACCTCGCTGATGATGGGAAAGAGGCATGACAGAAAGAACAGGTCCAGAAAACTTTTAAGAGGTTTATGTGCCTTTTGACATGGAAAGGAATCTGAAACTATATTCAAAAAGCAATTTATAAGGCAGATGCAGTGGTGCACACCTGTAGTCCCAGGTACTTGGGAGGCTGAGGCGGGAGGATGGCTCGAGGCCAGGAATTGGAGACCAGCTTGGGCAACATGGCAAGATCCAGTCTCTAAAAAAACTTTTTTCAAAAATTTAAATAGCTGACTCTGTATCACTGTATTTTAGAGTCAACAGCTTGGGCACCTCTTTAACTAGGCCTCTTTTCTGATCAGCTTAGCAAATAACTTCTGCCCCTGGACTCCTTCTGTCTCAGTCCAGAAATGTCCCTGACTCACTTTTTTTTTTCTATTTTATTTCACATAGAGCCAAGATGGAGAAACTGACCCACTTCCAATCACAGTCCCAGGAGAAGCCCCTTGTTTCTGGACCAGCTCTTCACCCATTCATGCATCTATTTAACAAGCACTTGGACACCTCCTGCACCTCAGGTGCCGTGCAAGGGATACAGTGTGGAATGAAACACATCCTTGCTTGGAAGAGTCCAAGCTGCAGAAGAGATACCTGTAAACAGATACTGACTTCACAGCCTAATAAACACTTACCCGGAACCAACAGAAGGGAGAACCCAGGCAGGCTTCCCAGAGGAGATGTATAAAACAGGTTTAGCAGGAGGCGAGTGCCTTGCCATGCAGAGATGACGAGACGAAGGATCACAGGCAGAGGAACAAAGGAGCAGACCCACCAGCTCTCTTCAAACCTGCTCCTGACTCACTGTCTTGAGCACCAAGATCACCACACACCCAGCTCCCAGAGCCAGAACCTTCTACAACTCTTGCTTCCAATTAATCATGGAGTCCTGTCTAGTCTCCTTCCAAATCTCTCTCAGACACTCCCTGTTCTTTCTCTATCCTCACTCCCATCACCACAGCCAGGACCCACATCATTTCTTCCCGGCTTCCGCAACAGCCTCCAAACTGACATCTGTTTACTTTTGCTCCATTGAATCCACTCTGCAAAGAGCATCCAGACTGACCCTTTCTTAAAGCGGGGGAAAAAAGGAAAAATAGTATGATGCTGTCCTTATCCCACTTAAACCCTTCAGAGGCTCCAGGGCCTTCAAGATTAAGCCAAAACTTCCTAACAGGATTTACAAAGCCCTTGCTGAGCTGGCCCCTGCTCACCCTTACCTCATCTCTGGTCTCACTTCCAGTGTCAATGTGCCTCGGATCCTCTAACATAGTGGCTTATGACCCTGTGCCCATTGGAACCACCTGGAGAACTCTAAAAAATACTGATGCCAAGGCCCCACTCCCAGAGACTCAGATTTAATTACTCAAAGGGCATTAGGATGTTATAAAGGCCCCATGAGGTACCAAAGTGCTATCAGGGTTGAGAACATTGCTCTAGTCTGACACATCTTTTTCTCTTGTTGAGGTTTGTTGCACATGCTTGTTGCTAGAGGAGCTCTCCTAGCTTTCTGCCTATCAAACCAAGGACGTATATATTAATATATACACACACATATTTTTTTAGAGATGGGGTCTCACTATGTTGTTCTGGCTGGTTTTAAACTCCTGGGCTCAAGTGATCCTCCCACCTCAGCCTCCTCAGCAGCTGAGATTACAGGTGTATGCCACTGTGCCTGGCTAAGTCAGGGGGTTTTGGTCTCTCTTGTTCACTGCTATATTCCCAAACCTAAAACAGTGCCTGGAACATAGTGGGTGCTCCATAAATATCTGCGGAAAGAAAGAATGAATCAGTGACTCTGCTTTCTCCCTTCACCTGGTTAGACCGTGCTCTTTCTTTAGGACCCAGCTTAGATTTCCCAAAAGCTACCCCTGGGTCCTCTGGTCTGGGATAGGTTACTCTATCCCATCCCAGCACCCAAGATTTCCCCCATTATGATACATTAACATATCACACCACATTGTATCCCTTACTTAGCCCGTAAGCTCTGAGGGAGCCCTGTCTGTGTATTCCCTAATATTCCTGCATCACTTAGCAAGGTGCCTAGCGTACAGTCGGTGCTCATTTTAAAAGCGTGACGAACGGACATGGTGTGTCGGGCAACGGCAGAGCGAGGTGTGGTTGGAGTAAAGGCAACAGCAGATGAGCCTGGTGCCATGCACTGGCGCAGGTTGTGAGAGGCCTGGCGCCCACGCTAAGGAGTCTGAACGATATCAGACAATGGGGAGCCAGCAGAGGTTTTAGGTAAATTTGATCAGCTTGAATTTTAGGGCAATGCCAGGCTGCGGCATGAAGGGCTGGAGGATTCGGGGAAGCATGAGGGTAAAGAGACCGGAAGGGAAACTACGGCAACAGCCCAGGCAGGAGAAGGTGAGGAGGGGTCAAGGCAGGAAGAGAGGGAGCCAGACTGGGGGGAGAGGGGTTTCAGGCAGAGATTGACAATATTTGTGGATAGGGTGGACCAGTGAGAGGGGAGGCGCTGTGGTTGACTCTGTGGCTGCCTGTTTGGAAGACAATAGAGGTGATATCGTGCACATGATCAGATGCGGTATCACGATTGCACAGGCAGCGTCGGAAGCTTGGACTCAGAAGCCAGATTGCCTTGATTCAAATCTTAGCTCCAGCACTTAACTCACTCCCAGTCCTGGAAAAGCTGGCTTCACTTATTCAGTTATGTGTCTGTTAGGTGGGGATAATAGTAGTAGCTACATCACAGGGATATTGTGAAGAATGAATGAGATAATACTTGTAGATGGTTAGCCACTGCCTAGCACACAGTAAATGCCACATAAGAGTTAGCAAAACTGCTTAGAAACAATGGTGGGTTATCTGCAAAGATGGCCGCCAACAATCCCTTCCCTCCCTCTGAGAGTTTGTTGCTCCACCCATCAAAAGTACAGTCTGTTTCCCCTTCCCTTCAATCTGGGCTGGCTTTATGACTTATTTTCACCAAATGCATGCACTACAAGTGACACTGTACTCATTCCAGCCCAAGCCATGAGAGGCCTGGCAGCATCTGCTGTTACCTTGTGGGAGCCAGCCACCGAGGAGAGAGGCTTGACCTCAACTACTCAATCACCAGAGACCAAGCATATGTGTGTGTGTGTGTGTGTGTGTGTGTGTGTGTGTGTGAGAGAGAGAGAGAGAGAGAGAGAGAGAGAGAGAGAGAGAGGGGAGAAGCCAGGTGCCCCAGCCCACAGCCAGCACCAAGGCCCCAGATGTGTGAGTGAAGCCACCTTGGAGGCTCCAGGCCCAGGTGCCCCAACAGAATCATGAGAAATTATAAACTATTGCTGTATTAAACTAGTAAGTTTTGGGGTGATTTGTTACACAATAATCAGTAACTGAGACTTACATATAGAAGAAAAAGGAGATTTCTGGGGCAATAAAGTCTTTTAGGCCATCTTAAGTTTTAGACTGTAGATGGTCACATGGAAATACCTAGAAAGTAGTTAGAAGTTCAGGTCTGGGCTCAGGAGACAGGCAGAAGGAGGAGCCTGGAGATTTGAGAGTCAATCAGCACATGGACAGAAGATAAGCTTGCCAAAGGAGAAGGTGAAAGGAACAAGAAGAGAGGTACAAGGATAGAGTTCTGACTTCACGGATATTTAAGGGATGGACATGTAGAAAGAAGATTTTTTTGTGTTTTTTTTTTTTTTTTTCAAAAGACCCCCTCCTGCAATCCTCCCACCCCTGCCTGCTGAGCAGCTGGAACTACAGATGCATACCACCATGCTCAGCTAATTTAAAAAAAATTTTTTTTAGAGATGGGAGTCTCACTATGTCACCCAGGCTGGTCTTGAACTCCTGGCCTGAAGCGATCTTCCTCCCTCTGCCTCCCAAAGTGCTGGGATTACAGGCATGAGCTGTGCCAAGTGACAGAGAGAAGTTAATTAGCATTTAGACAAAGAACCAAGAAAGAACCTTTGAGAATAAGGGGCAATCGAATGCTTGGGACTATAAAGAGCAATGGCTTTGCAAATTAGGAGGGAATGGGGATAGGGCAATTTCAGTTTCAACTAAAACAGCCAGGGTGGACGTCAGATGACAAGGGGTGAAGGAAGGAATGATCACTGAGATACTGGATGTAGCAGGTGTAGATAACCGTTTTTAAAAGTCTGCTGTCGGGAGAAGGAAGAGATCTGCTTGGTAGATGATAGGGCAAAAGGTAATTGTTTCAAGTTGAGGGAATCTGCTTGCTGAGAGAGGCCAAAGAAGATGCCAAAGGAGAAAGATTAAAGATCCTGAAGACGGAGGTGACTGGTGGCTCCAGGTCCCAGGTAATGGAAGGGAGGGGACAGAGACCCCTGGTAGGAGCTTTGCCATGAGTGAGAAGGGAAGGAGACAAAGAGGTGAGTCTTCCGAGAGAAGTTAAAAGTGAGATGGGAGGTAAGTGGGGGTTCATACCTGGTGGCCTTTTTCTGTGAAGAGTAGGTAAGGTTACCTGCCGACAGGCAGTGAGGGTCTTAGGGAGAGTAGTGCAAGTGTCTGAAGAGTTCTATAGAGAACGCATGACGGGCGGCAGGAGTCCAGCCCCCAGACCCTCTGGAGAAGCCGCCTTAAAGGGACTCCCCACCTCCTGAGGGGCAGGCTCTCAGCATGAGCTCCTCTCTGCTGGAACCCTGACTCCTTCCCCGGAGCTGGTCTCCAGCCTAGACTGCCCCCTGGAAGGTTCTCCTTCACTCCCTCCCTCCATTCCTCAAGTATTTGCTGGCCATCCACATTGCCCAGCCCATTCCTCTGGCCAACACACTCTCCCTCTTCCCACAGGGCTTTCAAACCTTCTGCATACTTTTCAGGCTTCCTACCCTCTCCCCTTCCCCCCCATACTCAACACGGCACCTCACTGCCTACTTCATAGAGGACACGGAAACCATCAGACTGGCCTGCCAGCTACCAGACTCCTTCCTGCAGCTGCTCTCTCCCTTCCTTTTGCTACAAAGAGATGCTGATGCAGCATTTTAAAACTGCAGTTTGATTTAGGGAGATCTGGAGCAGCATTTTTCAAGTGCAATAAATAGAACAGAAGATAGGGTCTACTGCACATAGTAAGAGTATTTACTGTTTCTTAAGACTTCTGTTTCAATTATGACATATCTGTTACTATAGATTGACGTCAAAAAGTCTGTGTATGCTAGAAAACTTTCATAATAAAAAGGTCAAACAACACAACTGGAACAGCCCTCCTCCTTTCTAGGGCTAATCCTTGCACCGCTGTTTTGGGTCTCATCCCCTCCAGCCTTTTCAGGACCCTTATATCATGCACTTTATGTGTTCCCTCTCCTCTACTGAGGCTTTCCTCTCACCTGGGTCCTTTCCACTGGCCTTTAGACATGCTCGAGTCTTACTGGAAAAAGCAAAACAAAACAAGAACATCTCACGAGTGCCTCCCATGCCCCAGTTACTCCTGCTGCCCCTTCCCAAACTTCTCCAGTCTTATCTGTGTTTGTCCTTAGCTCCACTGCCCCACTCCCACCCCTCACATCTCAGCCCTGCAGTCCTCCAACATGGCTGCCCACTGTCGCCAGTGACCCCCATGGGCCCATACATAAATCTAGAGGATACTTTTCAGTGCTCACCCGACTTCTCCTTGTTTTTTTTTTCTTGATTTCTTTGTTACACTCCTGTTTCAAACTCCTTGTTTTGTTTTGTTTTTTCTTTTTGAGACAGAGTCTCACTCTGTTGCCCAGGCTAGAGTGCCGTGGCGTCAGCCTAGCTCACAGCAACCTCAAACTCCTGGGCTCAAGCGATCCTTCTGCCTCAGCCTCCTGAGTACCTGGGACTACAGGCATGCACCACCATGCCCGGCTAATTTTTTCTATATATATTTTTAGTTGTCCAATTAATTTTTTTTTTTTTTTTAGTAGAGACAGAGGCCTTGCTCTTGCTCAGGCTGGTCTCGAACTCCTGAGCTCAAACGATCCGCCCGCCTCAGCCTCCCAGAGTGCTAGGATTATAGGCGTGAGCCACCGCGCCGACCACCGACTTCTTGTTAATTCCTACTCATCCCTTCAGCTTCAGCTCACCCCTCTCTGAAGCGTTCAATGACCTCCCAACAAGGTCCAGCCCCACTAATGGTCTCCATGGACCTCTTTTCTCTATAGCAATTGTCAGTTGTCACTGTCACAGTTTTACATGCTTGATTATTTACCCTGATTAGATCTCCTTAAGGAGGACAGGGACTATGTTTGTCTTTATTAAACCTGGCAGCCGTAGGGCCTCCCTGGCTCAGTGCTGGACACAGTGCTTAATAAACAGATGTTAGATAAATAAGTAAGTGCCAGCTTTTGCGTTAGTCATGATGAAAAAAAAGTTCCAGAAGGTAAAGGATGTTGAGGGGGAAGAGAGAACTGGGGGCAAAGGTGGAAGGAAGAAGAGGCTGCTCCTTTCCTGCTTCCCAGACAAATCCGGAGCCTTTTCAGCTACAGGACATGCCTTCACGGCTGTCCTCGTTCATTGTCTTCGTGCCAGAAAAGACAGCAAATGAGGTAGGAAGATTTACCTGACATTGGATAGTTGACGTGTAGAGCTTTTTAATGAATGCTGTGCACCCCACATATATCCAACACGTACTGAAGGACGAATAGGTGACCCCTTCTCCAGGCATAGAGTTACTAGGAAACAGGGCCTGCGCCTGTTTTGTTGGCCCAGGTGTGGGGCATCCTCCTCCTGCACAGGGTCTCTGACAAACTCCACAGAACCCCAAAGGGCCCTCTTCCTTTGCTATCTGACCATGCCCAAAGACTGGCTTAAATGCTTTCACTACTCGGTCACTTATTTCCTGAGGCATATAGCTACTAACATGGGATTCCCTTTATGACATTAAAAGATCAGGTAAATACAATAAATATTTAAAATCTAACAAATACCATATGGGATGCACCAGCAAAATCCAGACTGTGGGAAACTCTACTGAACGAATGATCAAGTTTCTTCAGCAAAACAATTGAGAGTGGAAAGAACCCACACATTAAAAGTCATTTAAGGCCGGGTGCGATGGCTCACGTCTGTAATCCTAGCACTCTGGGAGGCCGAGGCGGGCAGATTGCTCGAGGTCAGGAGTTCAAAACCAGCCTGAGCAAGAGGGAGACCCCGTCTGTACCATAAATAGACAGAAATTAATTGGCCGACTAAAAAATATATATATAGAAAAATTTGCCGGACATGGTGGCACATGCCTGTAGTCCCAGCTACTCAGGAGGCTGAGGCAGGAGGACTGCTTGAGCCCAGGAGTTTGAGGTTGCTGTGAGCTAGGCAGACGCCATGACACTCTAGCCCAGGCAACAAAGTGAGACTCTGTCTCAAAAAAAAAAAAGTGATTTAAGGGGCTGGGCATGGTGGCTCACCCCTGTAATCCTAGCGCTTTTGAAGGCCAAGGTGGGAAGATCCCTTGAGCTCAGTAATTCAAGTCCAGCTTGAGCAAGAGTGAGACCCCGTCTCTACAAAAAATAGAAAAAATTAGCCGGGCATGGTGGCGCATGCCTGTAGTCCCAGCTACTCTGGAGGCTGAAGCAGGAGGACTGCTCGAGCCCAAGAGTTTCAGGTTGCTGTGAGCTATAATGACTAATGACAGCACTGCACTCTAGCCAGGGCAACAGAGGGAGACTCTGTCTCAAAAAAAAAAAAAAAAAAAAAAAAGCGATTTAAAGGACATGATAACTAGACACATTGTATGGAACTTGTTTGGATCATTATTAAAATAACTTAAAAAAAGAAAAGTATGGGATAATCAGAGAGAGGTAAATACAGACTGGGAATCAAATGATATTAAGGAAATATTTTCTATGCTTTTTTGGAGTGTGATGATGGTAACGTGGTTATGTTTTAAAAAGGAAGTCCTAATCTTTTAGATGTATATACTGAAAAATATATCAATCATAAAAGATGAAATAATGTAATGTCTGAGATCTGCTGTAAAATAATAAGGGTGGGGTGGGGGGAAAGTGGCCAGGATTTTAGAAGAAGTAGGACTGTCAGTTGGTAATTGTTTATTAGCATAATTATTTTTGATATATAACAATTATACATATTTATGGGGAACGTGATAGTTTGATACAGGCATACAATGTGTAATGATCAAATCAGGGTATTTAGGATATCTATCACCTCAAACATTTATCATTTCTTTGTGTTGGAAATGTTCCAAATCTTCTAGCTATCTTAAAATATACAACAAATTATTAACTTTAGTTACCCTACTAGAACTTATTCCTTCTATCTAACTGTATGTTTGTACCTTTTACTCAATTTCTCTTCATTCCCATCCCCTCTTTTCAGCCTCTGGTAACTGTCTCTCTACCTCCATGAAATCAACCTTTTTTTTTTTTTGGTCCAGAGACAAAGTCTCACTCTGTTGCCCCGGCTAGAGTCCCGGCTAGAATGTTGTAGAGTCAGCCTAGCTCACAGCAACCTCAAACTCCTGGGTTTAAGTGATCCTCCTGCCTCAGCCTCCCAAGTAGCTGGGACTACAGGCATGTACCACCATGCCCAGCTAATTTTTTTTCTATATATTTTTAGTTGGCCAATTAATTTCTTTCTATTTTTAGTAGAGACCGGTATCTTTTGAACTCCTGACCTTGAGCAATCCACCCACCTTAGCCTCCCAGAGAGCTAGGATTACAGGCATGAGCCACCGCCCCCAGCCTAAATCAATGTTTTTAGCTCCCACATATGAGTGAGAACATGTGATATTTTGTCTTTCTGTGTCTAGCTTATTTCATTAACATTAGTTGGTAACTACTGAAGCTGGGTGATAGGTATATGTGTTCTCAGAATAGTCTCATAATACTCTCTCCATTTTATGTATGTTGGAAATTTTCAAAAAGTTAAAAAGGTAAATCTAACTAACAACTAGAACCATAAAGTATCTAAATTGTTGTTAAAGTTCATTAACACCTTAGAGTTCTCTCATTTTTCGAGATGTCTACAAGGGAGCAGCACTATGATACACAGGCTCTTGGAGGTATCACTAACAGGAGGATGCAGAATTCACTGCTGCCTGCCTTTCGCTACCTTTCCCTTGTCATGCATCCTCCTTTCCTTCCATCAGAACAGGCACTTACCTCTGATGAGCTGGATCCATGTCAAGGATGCATGCTGAATCTCCTGCCCTCAAATGTCAGAGGATGCAAACACAGTCTGGCAACACCAGCAGTTTCACAGCCTTGCTACTGTGTTTGAAGTCAGAAATGTAGCTTTATATCCATGTCTTGAACACCTACAGAGACCTGTAGCTGTGCTGGGGGCTATAAAGAACTGTAAAGCCAATTTTTCACAATGATCACACAACTGAGCCCCGTTCACTCCCACTCAGGCCTCACATCAGTCTTTGAAACTGCCCCCAACACACTGGGTCAACTGGGTGACCTGTCAATTTTTGTCCTGTACAGATTCTTTCTCTTAAAAGTTTGAACTAACCAACTGCAAATATTCAGAAACTTCCAAAATCTACTGGACTCTATGCAAAAACCTACTGATGGTCAGAAATAAAGTTCTTGAAAAGGTTTAATGACATTCAATTCCACTTCTGAAATAGCCAACACTTACAACACCCATAGATTCAACATGCTTAATACAGAAAAGTTACCTCACTCCAGCTGTCAAGTCCAACAAACCATCTTAGGCTACAAACTTTCTTAATTTGAGTGGGACAGTTTCAACTGCTGAAAAATTTAAGGGAAGCAGGTCAAGTTTTTCCCCTCCCTAGCAAAATAAGTCTTCTCTAGGCCTTCTTTGGCTAAATCAACATTTCATAAAATAAAGCAGCTATTGCATTCCTCCGTATGATTTGGACAAGATAACCAGCTAGCTATATTTCATCCACCAGTCTCCGACTCACGGTTTTGTAAAATAAACCTGCTTTTTAAAAAAAAGCAAAAATAAAAGCCTCACTTGTCCATGAAACAAAACAAATAAAAACAATGAATATATACTACAAACGCAAGCACCATTATTTTTGGCACCCCCTATCCCATGCGGTGCACGCACATACACACAAAACACACAAGACTACCCCCACCCACGGGCATAATTTGCCAGACGGTGTGACCTGTTCTGACTCTGCGGAGAAATACTCTGTTCCACCCAGGAATTTTTGTGTATTTTGTTTTTGTTTTAAGTGGGAATGACATAGAAAAATTAAACGGGCACGGTGGCGCATGCCTGTAGTCCCAGCTACTCTGGAGGCTGAGGCAGGAGGATCGCCTGAGCCCAGGAGTTTTGAGGTTGCAGTGAGAGTGAGACACCATCAAAAAAAAAAAGGGGGGGGGAATTAAAGGAAGAGAGTGGGGCATGTAAACTTATCAGCTTTAATTCGGATTTAATTCAATAGCTCTCGTTTCCTCCTATCTCTCTCTGCATCAAAATGCAGGCAGATGAGTGAAATTTCAAGTTTCTTGGGCGGCTTAATACCCCAATTAAAAAAAAAAAACAAAGAACGTTGGAGGCTGGGAACGCGGGAGATAAGGGTAAAACCGCGGATGGGAAGGGCGGGCCGCGTCTCGGAGGCCCCGGAGCTCTGCAGGGCTGCAGCCAGCCCGCGAGGCTGCGGCGCCGGGGCCGCGTCCCGGGTTCTCGCCGGCCAGCGGCCTTGGGCTCTCGCCAGTGACTGCGCGGTCTCGGCTGCCCACCCACACCTCGGGTTGGTCCCGACTCGAGGCTAGGCCATTCATTTCCGGCGGCAGATCCCTCCCACCACCTCTAGAAATAATGCACCGTGTCCCCCGTCTTTCCACGAGACCCACGGCCCGACGGAGAGCCGCGGAGCCCGGCCGGGGTCTCACCCGGCACGGCCAGCGGCGCCCGGCTGCGCGGGGAGTGGCCGCGCCGGGGGAGGGTGGGGAGGAAGAGGAAGGGGGTGTGGAGCCTCGCCCGCCCCCGCCCCCGCCCCCCCGACTGCAGCAACTGGCCAAAAGCACAGCAATGCGTTTTTGGACTCCCCCAGGGCCCCCCGAGCCCGGTCGCAGTGAGGAGCCCGCGCTCTCCCGTCGCGGCGCCCCTCTCCTCCTCTCGCCCCAGTAACGGCGCGCGGGGACCCGGGAGCCCCCAGGCCACGCCGAGCCGCGGCGGATGCGGGGTGGGGGGAAAGGATGAGGGTCACGGGCCGCCAGGAATGGGTTGGGGGAAGGGGTGGTGGAAGGGAAAAGAAAAAGCCAGAGACATGCAAGCGGCTCCCTAGCCAGCTGTTCCAGCTGCTGCTTCCTCCGGCGCGGGCCGGGCGGTGCAATATTTCGCCCCCCCTCCATCTTTCTCGCCACTACCTGTCCCCCCAACCCAACGCACGCACACATTCCTCCCACACCCCCCCACAAGAAGCGGATCTCCAGCCTGTAAGGGGGTAGTAGGGAGGAGCTGGGGGGAGGGGGAGGCTTGCGAGTTTCTAACCTTGTTCTTATAAACAAACCCACATGTGCAGCTGCCGCTGCTGCAACTCACCCCACAATCCCGGATATAAGTCCTGCCCCTTTAAGAGGAAAAAAAAGCTTCCCCCGCCTGCCTCCCACCCCACCCATCCACTAGGACCTTTGTCTCCCCACCCCCACTGTCAGTAGGCCCCCGCCCCGTCTCCCTGCCCCGCCGACACTGTGGAACCAATAGGCGAAGAAAATAAGGCCGGGGGCCTGACGTCAGTGGGATCGGCCAATCACAGGACGCGTTGGTGGGAGGCCTCACGGAGGGTGCGCCCGGAGGAAGGAAAGCTAGAGAGAGGAAGCCTCAAGTCAAGATGGAGGCTGACAGTTGCTCCGTGGCCGCAGTGGGGAACAGGGACGTGGGGTCCCAGCGGGACATGAGCCTGGTGCCTGAGCGGCTTCAGAGACGCGAGCAGGATCGGCAACTAGAGGTGGAAAAGCGGAAGCAAAAGCGACAGAACCAGGAGGTGGAGGAGGAGAAGAGCGACTTTTTCACTGCCGCCTTCGCTCGGGAGCGAGCGGCGGTGGAAGAGCTTCTGGAGGGCGGGGAGTCAGTCCAGCGGCTGGAGGAGGCAGCCTCTCGGCTCCAGGGGCTGCAGAAACTTCTCAACGACTCGGTTTTGTTCCTGGCCGCCTACGACGTGCGGCAGGGACAAGAGACACTGGCGCGGCTGCAGGCGGCCCTAGCTGAGCGGCGCCAGGAACTGCAGCCCAAAAAGCGTTTCGCTTTCAAGAACCGGAGAAAGGATAGCGCTTCGTCCACCAAAGTGGACGCGGCTCCTGCCGCCCCGGCGGCTGAAAGCATCCTGGCCTCTCCGCCGCTCTCGAAGGAGGAGGGAAGCTTTGGCTCCACCTGGGTCTGCGGTTTCTCCAACCTGGAGTCCCAAGTCTTGGAGAAGAAAGCCGACGAGCTGCACCAGCGCGACGTCCTTTTGACCGAACTGAATAACTGCACGATCAAGCTGTATGGCAATCCCAATACCCTGCGGTTGACCAAGGCCCGCAGCTGCAAGCTGCTCTGCGGCCCAGTGTCCACCTCCGTGTTCCTGGAGGACTGCAGTGACTGCGTGCTGGCTGTGGCCTGCCAACAGCTCCGCATACACAGCACGAGAGACACCCGCATCTTCCTGCAGGTGATCAGCAGGGCCATCGTGGAGGACTGCAGTGGGATCCAGTTCGCCCCTTACACCTGGAGCTACCCGGGGATCGACAAAGACTTCGAGGGCTCTGGTTTAGATAGGAGCAAAAATAACTGGAACGACGTTGACGATTTCAACTGGCTGGCCCGGGATGTGGCCTCCCCCAACTGGAGTATTCTTCCTGAAGAGGAGCGAAAGATCCAGTGGGACTAAGCAGTTGTCACTCTGTTCTTCACTCCTACCAAATACTTTCCATGTGGGACTGGCTCCAGCTAATGGGGGCCCTGAGTTTACCTACTGTTGTCACACCTGTACATGTATTCAGTATTTTAAGGCTTGAGATTGTGATAGGCTCCTACTTGTGATTTACATTAAATTCGTGACAGGTGTAACACTAAAAGCATTTTTTTCTATTTTGGTAATCTCTAACAGCTTTTATTTGACTGTGATAGTTTGAAGCAATCAGTGGGAGTGTGGTTGTGTTGGATTTTTAGTGATTTGTGAAATTTAAAACTTATCACAGTGCATGATAAAATAGGCCTTCAATAAATTTCCACTCATAATAAACGAATTTCATAGGGTACTAGTAGGAGCCAATTCATGTGGAAGTAGGGTATCAAACTTGTGCAAAGTTCCATTAACTGAGAGTTTTTTTGAATTGAAGGTTTGGCTTACATAGGTATTTCTCAGCAGGGCGATTGAAATCTTCCTCTTTGGTTCCAAGCTACTCATTAGCTTGGGCTTCTGAAATCCATGTTGACTTGTTTGAGTCCAGTTTTGGCATGGACCCTAAGAACCTCATAAATCTTATTGACTGTAAGGCCAAAATAAATATAGCTACCAATTTTTGTGCACTTAAAATGTTATAGACACTGTTCTAAGCACCTCCCTCGTATCAGCTCATTAAGTCCTCAAAGTCTTATGAGCTAGGTCCAGTTAGCACCATTTTTCGAGGGAGGAAAGAAACAGTTAAGTAATTTGATCAAGGTCACACAGTGTAGTTGATGGACTGGGATTTGAAACCCAGCAGTCTGGCTCTGGAGCCTACCTTCTTTACCACCACATATTGATTTTGGATAGTGTACGCTGAGTTGGAAAGAAAGCCTTTAAAATAGGGCAATTGGCTTTTCTTAAATTCTCAGGCATAAATGTCCTCTTACAAAAAGAGAATTGAGGCAAACATCCAGCTGAGCTTTGATTTTTCCACTCCTATTGATATTATTCTCTATGGCTACAAGTTTGGCTTTCCACTCTATAAACTACCATCCAGTATCCTTAAACAGAAAGTTGTAAGATAAAGCTTTTTTGGGTCTAATGGCCTTGTAACTGCAGACATGATTTTTATTTAATAATTATTTCAAGTATTAAGGTGTTTTAAGTACATTAATATTTATATGTTTAATATTCATACATTCTGTTTGTTCCAAAAAGGCATTTAAGGTGGCGTCTACCATATGTGATAGGTAACAACATAACAAACAAATAAGGAGGAGGAGCAAGGGTAGAGTTAAAAATTGGCCGGAGAATGGAGACCAAGTTCTATTCCTTAATGGGAAAGTGAATCCAGATTCTTTTTTTCCTCAACTGCTAGCTAACTTTAAAAAGGACTGGCTCCTTTTCCATCAGTTTCACCATGTGCAACATCTACAAGGAGGGAAAAAAGTTGCTCAGGAGAAATAATCCTCATATGTAATGAAATTCTCAACCACATCTTCACATTGGTAACTATGACCAGTAGCCTAAGGCCATGCCCATGAAGTCAGGTAGTTTAACACCAAATTCACTTCGGGACAAAATATTCTTTTGGCACCAATGGGCTTGCAGTTCATATTCACCGACTGTTTCTATCAGAAAATTTACTAATTACATTTAAAAAATAAAATTCCTTGAACCTTTGGCAAACCTGCATTTTGTAATAGATAATGAAACCACAGTCATGGCAGTTTGAGCTATGATTTAATTATTTTGTTTTTGAGACAAAGAGTCTCCCTTTGTTGCCCAGGCTAGAGTGAGTGCCGTGGCGTCAGCCTTGCTCACAGGAACCTCAATCTCCTGGTGAGCTATGATTAATGCTAGCTAATTTAGCTGAGCTTTTATTGCTGTTCAGCAAGTCTGTTGTACCTTCCTGAATGGTTACCTCCACTTTCCTTATGCCAGCTATTCCAGAACTTTTTCTACTTTCCTACAGCTCACAATTTATGCCCATGACTGCCAACTTCGCCTGACTAACACATTGTAGACCATTCAACTAGTACCCTCTTAACATCCCTGAATCCCTCAGTATTTGAAAAAATTTCCATCTTCCCCAGTCTTCTTCCTTTCTTGAGGCATAGTTCCTCCTCCCCAGAGTTACCTCTTTCACTTGTGTGCATTGCATGATTTTAGAAGGATGAAATCCCTATCCAGTACCTATTCACATCAGCAGGAATCATAAAGGAAAGTTACCTTGGAAAGGCCTGCCTTCCAATGTTTCAGATAACGTACTTAAGCTAAACTTTAGAAGCTGACAAAACCAATTGTTTTAGTAGATTCAGAATGCTATAGCAGCATACCATACTGACAGCTTATAAACAACAGAAATTTATTTCTCACAGTTCTGGAGGCTGGAAAGTCCATAAATTTATTTCTCACAGTTCTGGAGGCTGGAAAGTCCATGATCAAGGCTTGGATAGATTCTGTATCTGGTTAGGGCCTGTTTCCTGGCTCATAGACTGCCGTCTTCTGGCTATGTCCTTACATGGCTAAAAGGGAGTTCTTTGGAATCTTTGATGAAGGCACTAATCCCTTTCATGAGGATACAAATATTCAGTCTATAGCACCAATAAAGACAATTCAAGGCCATTTACTCACCTGGTAACCAAGCTGAACATTTTGTTCAGGCATTCAAATACTTCATTATAATGACTTTTTAGTTGGAAACCTCTCAGTTGTGTTTATTTCACCAAGAAAAGGTACACATGATCTAATTTTAGAACTGACATCAATGTAGAGGTTTGATTCGAAGATGACAGTGCAATTTTTTTTTAAACATAGGTCATTCATACAAAAGTATGAAAGGATTAGAGTAAAAAATAATTCTCCCTCCTTTGTCACTGGCCATTCAGTTCCCTTTGGAGACCACTCTTTACCTGTTTCTTTTGTATCTTATGTATTTATAAGTGTATATGAAATATATATTTTTATTCTTTGATTCAAATAGAAACATTCTATATATACTATTCTGTACCTTGCCTTTGTCATTAACACTACTTAGAGATCTTTCCATATAAGTGAATATAGAGAGTCATCTCATTGTTTTTAATCACTGCATAGTGTTCTATTATATGGAATGTACCATACTCTTGCATAGAGTATTGACTATTAATTAGAAACTTAGCCAGTCTCTATTGATGGACATTTAGGTTGTTTCCAATCTTTAGCCATTAGAAAAATGCTACAATGAAGATCCTCATACATAAATTATCTAGCAGGTGTGCTATTTTATCTGTAGGCTAAATACCAGGGAGGGAAATTGCTGGATCAATAGGTTCTGAACATTTAGAATACTGATAGGTATGATCAAATTGCCTTCCAAGGACATTTATCAGTGTACACATGCACTAGCAATATCTGAGAGTGCTGTTTCTTCACATCCTTATCAACACAATACGCTATCAAATTTTTGGATCTTTGTCAATCTAACAGTTACAAAATGTTATCTTCCTGGGCTAGTAATTATCATCATCTCCTAGACAAGAAACTTGTCTCTTCATGTCTAATTTCTAAACCATTCTGCATGCAGCTGCCAAATTGGTTTTCTTTTTAGAGATAGCGTCTCACTCTGTCACCCAGGCTGGAGTGCAGTGGTGCAGTCATAAGTCACTGTAACCTCAAACTCCTGTGCTCAAGTGAGCCTTCTGGAAGTGCTGGGATTACAGGCCTGATCCACCGTACCCAGCCAAATTTGGTTTTCTTAAAGTATGTCACTCCTGGTCTAAAACCTTCTGAGGTTCCAATTATCTGATAGACTCCCTGGCCTGGAAGACAGGCCCCTCCACCATCTGTTCTCAGCCTACTGTTCTTACACGATGTTTTACTGTTTGATCATACACACTTCGTGCTCCAGCTAGTCTGAACTAATACCCATTAATCAAACATACTGTATCAGTCAGGGCCCTGGCAGGAAACAGATGGCACACTCAAAATGGAGAATTTGAGAAGAGCTTAATGTAGGAGCTATTTACAAACCTGTGGGCAGAGTTTAGGAAAAGCAATTAAGAGATGATACAATATCTGTTATCATCCCTAGGGCTAACGGGACAAAACTGTTACCTGAACCTGGGCAGAGGGAGAGAGATTAAGCCATCTGACAGGTGTTCCAGCCTTCAGTGGAGGGATCCAGCCAATCCATCATGACCTGGCAGAAGAGCCATGGG
>VSMD01056649.1:0-33224 GCA_008750895.1 Mirza zaza
GGCCAAAGGAATGCAATTTTAAACAAATTTTAAGCAAATGTGAAACAGTGGGCTAGTTCTTTCTGTTCATTAATTTCTAGGCTCCAGCAACATTTTACATTGTATCAGGCCCAGACAGTCATCTTTGTGGTTACTTTGGGGATATGTTGGCCTTCCTTCATGGTGGCATGACTTTAGGAACACAAGCCCCAAACTCTTGTTTCCCTGATCTCTTCCTACTAATAAGGCATTTATTGCAACAAAGTCTCAGCTCCATTGTGTTGTATGCACATGAGTGTTTTTGCTCTTCTGAGGCTTCCTGTGGATACTGATTATGAACAGATAATGAAATCTTCAGCTGGTCTTTAACGGAGAAGTTGTTCTTAGATCCCTTTGCACCCTGATTTGTTCAAGTGGCAGGGCGCACAGAGGGCATTGTCTTACAGAACATTATGGAATCCTCACAGGAGCTAGGAACAATTGTATTGCTGTAAAATTTGCTGGTGGTAGGGATTCTGCCCCATTTTAATATTTAATGTACATTACCTGCCTTATGGGAGTAATGTCTAAATGCCACATTGACATTCTCTGAGGTATTAGAAATATATTTAGATAGGGATTTTGGGGGAAGGAGCTTTTAAAACCTAGATTAATTTAAATAGTGAAATTTCTTAGATAAGCAGGAAAAAAAATTTACCTAAATAAGCTAGATAAACAGGCTTTTACCACCTCATAGCAAAACAGTAGGTGAATAACAGTAGGATGAGTAAATGTAGTGTCACTTTTGTCTTTTAAAAATTATCAATTGTGCTTTAAAGGAAGCACATTTTATAATTTCTAAGTGCCACTTGTCTGTGTTTATAGATGTACCTTAGGGGCCGAAGTAGCAAGAGATAAGCAAGTAATGCACATGCCTTTCAAAGGTTCTGGTTACCATTTATAAACTGATAAGATGAGAAAATAACCTGGGGATCAGATATTCTCCCCTTTTCCTTCTCTTTGTTTGCACCTCAGGTGCCCTTCCATCAGGTGAAAATGGCTGTGAAGCCTGGAGGCCCTGGCAAAGGATGAAGAACAAGCAGAGAGTGGGAGAATAGAGGCACAGGCCGGTTTTGCTTAGCTCTTTAGACTTTTAGCAACGGTCATATGTGAAATATGTAGCAAAACAGCATAATTATTAAGAACATGGTCTTTGAAATGGAAACCTGCTGCTTTACTAGTCGTGTAGTCTTTGATATTTAACCTCTCCCATGAATCTTTCTTTTTTATCTCTTAGTGTTGTTTATGAGGACTATATGAGATCATATATGTAAAGTGTTTTAATACAGTACCAAGCACACTACTTACACAGTCAGTAAATTGCTGACTGTGCTGCTGCTATTGGTACTATTTTTGAAGGATTTGCTGGAAATAGATATTAATAAAATTTCAGTTGAGATTATATGTGATTATGCTATATACAATGAAGTGAGGAGAAAGCTAAATTATTTGGTCAAATTAGAATTTCATTACTTCAAACCTTGATTGAAATAAACTAGTGTTGTAAGTATTAAAAGTTTTTGGTGTTTTCATCTTCTAGAATACCTATTAACACTTTGAGCAAAAAAATTACATAGTTGTTGCTGTAATCTTTCCTTTTACCAAATGGTAATACTGTCATTTAATTTTATATTTTTATGTCTGCAAAAACTACATAATACTGGGATGAAGAAGGCACAATTAAAAAGTGGTGAGATGTTTAAATACATTATCTTGAGCATTTTGCTCAAGAAATCAACTTGCATATTATTGAGAGTGAAAAGTCAAAAATAAATTAATAGTAGAATATTTATTTTAAAATAAGGATTTTCAACAGTATTCAGACTTTATTTGATCCAGACCCCTTTGAGGACTCAGAATGTCATAAGGTTATCATTATTTTCCAAGACAGTATTATTAGGAGTATAGAAATGATTTTAAATTGATACCTGAGATAGGAGGAATTTAGGTGTTTGTTAAAAAGTCTGTTTTTCATAAGCCAATATTTTTAAACTTGAATTTTTCCAGACGGAAATTACTATCTTGAAAGATCCTGCACTATAATCATAATTTGTACAAATAGCACTTCGGTTCTGTTTCTCTGTACACACACACACACACACACAAATACACACAAATAAATACTTTTTTTTTTTTTTTTTAACTTCTGAAGTATAAATCAGAAAACATTACCTTGAGGGAAGGATTCCTTTTGTCTTTCATCAAACTTACTGATCTAATTTGATGTTACCCTCTCAGTGTAACTTTTATTTAGTGATTTTGCTGTTTCTGTAATCATATAGAGTGAGAAACAGACTTGAACCAAGAACTAGGGGGTGTTATATATCAGCTTTCAGGATTACTGGACGTATAATAGAATAGAACACTTAGGCTATTGATTTGAAAGTCAGAGAGAAATTGAATGTTAATAGAATTCAACATAGTAAATAAGTACTTAAATAGTTTTTTTGATATTCTACCTTAACAGTTCTGTTCTCGTGTTTTATTCCTTCATAGTAGAATCAGGGATACAAATGATTATTATTAGAATTAAGAAACATTCTAAATTAAGATGAATAAATTTACATACTTGTATAGAATAAAAACACTATTTTAAAGTTAGTGGGTTGGTATTTCTTGATTTGAAAATTTATGATGGAGCCAAACAAAATTACTGTGAAAATATTTGTATTATAACACTCAGTAAAGTTTTTTGTTTACCATTTTTTATTAAAAACTTGATAAAAGTGCATTGTATACATTGTTCATCCTAGAATCAAGTGTTCATCAAACATTTGTAGTTTCCCCCATCCCTCCCAGGAAGGTTTTTAATTGGTGATGCAGAATATTTGTCATCTACCAAATTAAAAACTGCAGGTTTGTAAACTTGGCACTCAGATAAAGAAATAGGTGCCATAAAACGATTAAGTATTGGCATGTGTACCCCTGCTGTCAGGAAATAAACTTCCCGCATGTTGCAGTTTGGCAGATATGCATCTTAAAAATGCATTGAATGAAATTGCACCTGCCCTCTTTGTTTTTTTTCAGCAATACAACCTATTTGTGCCTTTAAGTGATTGCTTTTGCTTCAGTTATTTTTGTAGATCTACTAGAAGTCAGATATACTTGAAGTTAAATGGTGATACTGATCTAATTGAATAACTCATTGAAAAACTAGTTGGGCCCTTAACACCAATGAGGAAACAATTTGTCTATTTTGAAACATTTAATACCTTTTTTTTTAATAAAAACTTGAGCCTGAGACACATTAATTTTTTACATTTTACCACATCATGTCAAAATAATTTCCCCCAATATGTGGATTGATAAAGGAAATTAAAATGAATATCTCAATTACTTTCAAAAAGTAAATACTTTGATGAGAAGTGCATTGATGAAACATCTGAGCTTTATGAATGTATTTATGGAATAACTCAACTAGATCTTATTGCATGGAATACAGTTTTTAGAACCCTAGAATAGTCAGGTCAGAAAATTTGTCCTTTGCTCAGTTACAAAGTTTCCTTAAAATTGATATTAACGTTTTATTTACACTTAATTATGTATTAAAACAAAAAACTAAATATAAAACGAAGAGTCTTTTGACTATCTTCATTTTTTAAAATAAAATTTATGTGGAAAATATATGCAAATACATTTTATTGGCCCCTAACATGGAGCTTGAACTGTTGATTTATGCATGCTTGTTATTGCATGTTAATACACAGAATCCCCTTACACAGGTTTTTATAGATTCTTTTGGGATACTTTTTTTGTCATATAATGTTGTAGTTTTAAGAATTACCTTTTCCAGAAATAAAAAAATAATTTTTGAATTCCTTTATGTGATGAATTTTAACTAAAACTTGTCCTATGGGTGTAATCAATTTTAATTATACATGCTTTTAGCAATATTTACAGATTGCACATTTGAAAAAAAGTTGTCTTTTCTAGTGTAGTTTACGGTGGCGATACCTGCCTGCCTTTTCTTTTGCTGCGTTGGCACAGGCGTTGTGCTTATTTTGTTGTAAATGGTTCCAGTATTTTATCAGTTCACTAGGCTGGAACTGATGAGAGGTAATTAGGTGGCTGTATTTACAGCTTGAGTAAGAAACTCGCCAGTGATTGAAAACAAACTCATTGGGAGGGGGCACAGGATCAATTCTCAACTTGGCAAGACAGATCCCTACATACACATCTTCCAAGTGCAAACGACGGATACCTAAAGAAACTTTAAAAATCTTTTCTGCCAGATCTCCAGAGAAAACATAGCCAGTTCCAGAACAGAAGACAGGGTAGCGTTCACTTGGGTAGAGGTCTGGTGGCATGTACCACTTGCTATCTTTGTTTCGGTTAGGTGCATATCCTCGCATTAGGTAACCAGTAAAATAGTTATGTCTAGGAGGCAGGTCTGGCTTCAGTAATTTATGTATTAAATATTCAGTGTTGACAAACATGTCACTGTCAGTTTTCATAACATATGGAATATGTGGACAGTATGTTGCAACCCAGTTCATACCCATTAATGTTTTAATGGTCAAATTATAGTATGTATCTAAGTATTCCTGTTGAATTATGTCATGATATTGTCTGCTTTCTTCCAGTATTGCACGTTGAAGATAGCCATTTAGCTTAATACTTACGCCCAACAAGAAAATTCGTGTGATTTGGATACCAGGTGCTAGACTTTCGTTGCCCCAAGTTTGCCGAATAGCTCTTCTAGCTTCTATTTGTCCAGGCTCTGCAGCTATTAGCAGTATTAAAAAAGGGCTTTTCTCCTGGCATTTTTCAGGCTCATTGATAATATATTTGAAATGGTAAGAATTTGGATGTCCAGTACCTTTTTCATTATAAATACTTCCATTGGCACTAAGTGTATTCTCCAGGCCTGTAACTCCTTGTGGTGACAGGTCTGTATTATTAGAGTTAGTTGCCGTTTGAGGCCTCAGAGTTTGAGGGACTGTTTCTTTCCAAATGTTTCGAAGGGAGCTGTGGTTTGTCTCACTTTTTGTAGAACGAAATCCTCGGAAAGTGTATGTCACAGGGTTTTCTTTGAATCCATTTCTGCCTGGCAGCCAGTCATGATGATTAAAAAACAAAAACACAGCAAAAAGCAGCACTAAAGAAAGCACCCCGACGAGATGGGTACGGAACAGAGACCTTTTGGCGTTCCATGTCATCTTTACAAAGCAGCAGTGTCTTCTCCTGCGCTGGAGCATGTTGTGAGTGTCTGGCAGTGGGTATGAGATACTGGTGACTGAAAATGTTACCTTCTTCTGAATCAGGACTGCTCTTTGGCAATCATTTTCTAGTTTGGTCACGTCGTATCCCTCGCAGTCATGCTATAAAGACGAAGCATAAAAGTTTACAAAATGCTAAATCCTACATAACTACCTAAAAGGGACTTTGGATGCTAATAAAGTTAAGGCAAATACAAATTTCTTAAGCTGTGGAAATATGATAACCCAGGAACAAAACTTATAATTTGTTTCCCATTGTGGCAGCATAACAGCATCACTGAGAACAGGATTAATTTCTTTAACAAATATACCTTTGTTGCAAAAGGATCATTTTAAAGAGATATGTTGGATTAATTTTCTTCTACTTATTTCATTGTCTTAGTACTTCCAGTTATTTATACTTTTGACCCAAGTTAAAGATTTAAAAGTTGTATGCATGTAGAGAAGAAAAATGTTTCTGGATTCCTGAGAAAGGCCACATAGGAAGGCTTGGAGAGCAGATGGAAATTTTATTGGCATTAATTAAAATTGATTTGACATACCATTGATGGTATGGCGCACAGTCAGTGGCCTTTTTTGTAAAATGGTCATGTATCAGTTGTGGGACAGACGGTGCAAGATTGGTTGTGGCAGAGTTCTGTTAGTCACAGTGCACTGCTTGGCATGTTTCCACTGGCCCCTACTGTGTTGAGAAAGTCAATGAGAAGATGCACCTGTCAAAATTAATTTTCAGGGTCCAGTAACTTCAGTGCAGGATTTTTAGACAGTAATAAATGATGAACATTTTAAAGTACTCCTCTAATTTTAACCTTATGCATGTATGAAGTATTCAGGAGATCGTTGTTCTTACTTAGACTTAAAATTGATTACAAAATACAGTATGTAATTATCTTTAATTATCTATGGCTTTGGCAGAACATTATCATTTATCTCTGTGTTAGAATTAAGCCAAGAACTACCTTGAGCAGTCTTTCCAGGTTTCCTACAAAATATAGGTAGTAGCTACTAACATATCCAAGTACTTAACTTTTGACATTTATTTGAAATATATTTTTAAGTTCTTGAGTTATGCTGTCTTCTAAGAATTTGTTAAATTTTTAGGACTTCTAATAGCACAATTAGTGCTCGAGATTTTAAAAAAGGTTATAAGTTGTCTATATGGGAGATTCATGATGCCACATATGAAGAACTGGTTACGTTGTCTTGCAACAAGGTTTTCTGCGCATAGCACAACGTTGTATATGTTTGTTCTTACTTTTTTCTGTTTGTTCTTAGTTTTTCTGGACCAAGGTATGAGGGGTGTAGAGGTGGGCAAAGAGCTGTAGTTTGAATTTCATTAAGATTAAAAAGCATTTTGGGAAGGACTAATGAATGTGTAATTTTTAATTTTTTCAACTTTTTATTATGAAAATTATGTCTTTAAGCAAAATAAAACTATCTAATTAAATAATTTTAATGCAGAATCATTTGCTTATTTGAAATAATATATATGAAATACATGTGTTCATTTAACATGTGATATGAGAGATTCATGGTTAAAAATTTTATTTAATTCTGACATAATATTTAATTAACATGGAAATTTTCATGTAACTGAGTAGTTACAGAGTAAAACTCACATAAATAGTGTTAAGTACTTGGAAAATACTAATTGAAAGTGTTAGGCATAAATGAATGAAAGTACTATTCTAGTAGCAGCCACTAGGGGGAGCAAGTGGGTGGGAATTTGAACGAATTTCTAACGTGTTATAGTATAGACACCAGCGTTTGAAAATTTGTAGTTTCCGAGATTACATAGTACTTTTAGAAGTTATATTTCTCAAATGTAAAAAATCATTTAATCATTTTGAGAGATATGAATTGAGTGTTTTTAAGTTTGGGATTTAAAAAACATCTATTTTGCTATTTATTAGAGTTTATTTACATGAATTTTAATCTCACATTACTATAATGAAGACCAAGGCTATTCACTGTACCAACAAAGCATAGTTTTCCTATGAGCTAAGCTGCAAATAATTCAGCTGAGCATTCTGATTTAGAAACTCATTTTTTCCTTCTTGTACTTGTAAATAGTTACCCGTTCTGTTTAGACCAGGGAACTATTTTTAAGCTTTTATTTCCGAATGATATATTAGATAAATAGTAATGACTCCCCCTCTACCTCATAAAGAGACAAGTAGATATAAGGGTTACGTGTGTAAATTTAAAAGAAAGAAAAGCTGCTTTTTAAATTTATTTGATTATCTGGTCTAAGTATTACAAAGATAAATGTATTAGCTTCCTGTTGATATAATAATGCTTGGAATCTGATTGAAGTCCAATCATTTAGATTTTTTGAAAGTGTAAATTTGATGATTTAAAAAGCAATAAATATAAGGTTAGATGTTTGAATGACTGAATAAAGGACTAAATAAATGAATGGAGGAAAATAATCATAATTAAGTTATTTTTATGAAAACAGTATATCTGAAGTGATATCTCTAAAGTATTTCATTGTTACAGAAAACAGCAAATTATTACATATTGTAATCTAACATACATAATTTTGGTCCTAGTATTTTATAACAATGTGTGGTAAATATGCATCTTAATTAAACTTTGTGATATTTGTACATTTGTAAATATTAAGCTGTTGAGGCTAAATGAAGTCTGTTTCTAGCTTTTAAAAATTCTTTATTAAAAGTTTCTCAGGTATTATAATTTTTCTGTTAAAAAGAAAATAAAATTGAAATAACTCTTTTATTAAATGATAAAATTATTCTCTAGTTATTGCCTGTTTTATTTTAATTCTTGAAAAGTGAGACCAGAACAAGAAAGAAAGTTAAAATATTTTGGTATGCAAAATACTTTTGCACTTTTTACATTTTCAGAATAGAAATAGTTTTGATTTCTTATTATTTTTTGATAATATTTTCAAGTTATTAATGTATATTTACATCTAAAGTTCATGGAGATATTGTCACTGTAAAATACTGTTTAGTATACACAACTACAGTTTTTATCATTTGGCTTTTAAAAAGTTGATATCTTTAGTCTGTTGGAACAAATAGTCCTAGATTGAAGTGATGCTTTAATAGAGAAACTTACACACTTTAGTTTTGAGATGTCTAGCTTATAAAACTGCTGAACTGATGACTTTAACATTGAGAGATAAAGGTATCAAGAGATACTTGAGATTTTTTACAACCATATATTTCCAATACTATTTGATTTTAGTGTTTAGATTAGAATAAAAATTCACGGTTATGAGCGAGAGCTGATGTTGAGATGTAATAGGGCCTGGTAAACTTGTTCCATCTTGATTTCGGAATGCAGTGCTTACGTATGTCTTAAAAATGTTTGCCTTTTTTGATTATTAAATAATAAGCTATTGAATTCTGGTGTGAAACTGAGGAAAAATCAGGATCTTTGATAGGTTTGTAAAATTTTAGAAATATCTTTGATTTCTTGAGCCCTGAGTTGCTATTCTAACTATGGTTGTTGCTAAAATAGTTTATTTGATTTATCTCTGTCCTGCACACACATATAGTGGCAGCAGTTAGACTGCATATTAATGTAGCCTGGAAGTACATTAGCTAGATTTATATTTAATTTTTTGACCTTGTATTGCTGTTTGTGGATATTTATATTTCAAAGTATTTTCATATTATATTTTTGAATTTCACTTTTAAAATGATCACCAGGAACAGCCTTAGATATAGTCACTTAGATCAGTCTATTACCTAAAATAAAAGCTCAGTATATCAGATAGTGGAATTTTTAGCAACTATTGGTATCTCTTTGTTGAAAGTTGTATTCATGGACACTGTAATAACATGTGACTCTATTGTGGTGTTATGCATAAACTTACACTACCTTACGTGATCCTATGCTAAGGGTTTCCTTTTAGTATCTTCTTATAGCTCAGGAATACTTAAAATTTGTTGATACTATGAGGTTGTATTCATTATCTTTATTTAGGGAGATAGATATTGGAGGTTTTGTTACTAAAAGCTGTTTTATATTAAGATTTTGTTTTAAAAAGACTTTGGAAAAAACTCAATATTAAGATTATCCTAGATACTATTTAATGTAATTTGACTGCATTGTCTCTTTTGATAGCCATTTTTAAGAGAGCACTTTAATTTACTAGATAAGGATTCTGAATGACCTAATTTGATAAAGGTTTGCTATGTTTTCTGTTGGGGGGGGGCTACAGATTTTTTTTTTTAAGTTTAATTTCTCAGAATCCTTTAAGCACATACTATTATTATTTGCCTTTTCCCTCTTATATGTCTATAATACAGAATTACTCCAAGGTACATATTTAGCTGAATAAAAGCAGTGACTGCTTGTCTTCTGAACAATGACAATTTTTAAAATTATATATTAAGAAACCCTTTCATACTTTCAAGGGCAGTGAACTGTATAAACTTGTTTATCAGGTTTCAGTGCCTCCAGGGCTATAAAAAGGTAACACATTTAAATGAATATCATACACAAGATATCGACATACCTTTCTTGGTCAGGCCATTTATGTGGAGAGGATTATGCCCACCGAAAATACTTTTGGCACGCCATCACTTCAGCAAAAAAGATGCTATCGAACATGCGCACATCCCCCAACAGTCTGCCTCCTGCGATTGCTTTTCACAGTATCCAAAGTGTCCATCTGTCTGCTTGTCTTCCAGTTACCCTCCTTGTTCATATGGGTCCTAGTCCTCCGAAATTTTCCCTTTCTTTCATTTTCTCTCTCTTTTGTTAAACAAAAGAGCTGTAGTTGTCCGTTCTATTTGGAGCACTGTTGACTCTTCCCGACAGTTGATGCATTGAAGCTTTTTACATCTGCTGTTTTCCTGGCTGGACAATGCAGTGCTGTGTTCTCTTCTCAGTATCCATATTTCTAGTAATAACACTGAGCTGCAATGTAAAGCAGCCAGAGCTAGACTGTAGTGCTTCGATTGTATCGGAAAAGAAAAGGATTTACCTCTTTTCTTTCGTTGTTGCCTGGCAGCTGCAGGAAGGATTTTGAGCAGTTTTACTGAGGTTTTAGTCTATAATATGAAATCCACGGTTCCTCAGCTGCTGCACAGGCAGGCAGCAGTTTAAATGTGGGCTTGACAGATGCTCTCTCTGACAGAGCAGAATTTAACGTCACTGCTTGGCTGAATCCCACGTGATTGTTTGCATTCATTTTGACTAAAAATCTAAGGTAGGGAGAAGTGTAGAGATTTTGCTTCCCTGTGATAAATTATATACATTCAGTACAAGTATAATGATGAGTGAATAATATGAAAATGGGATATTTATGAAATGAATGGCTATTTTATTTTTTGCAGCATATTTCCTTTTTTTAAGTACAGACTTAATGTTTTCTGTTAGATGCTGTTTTTCATGTTTCTTACATGCTTTTATAGGGTATAAGCAATATAAGCTTTTATGTATAAGTTGGTATAATTTAACCCCTTCAGTGCACTCCTCCTCTTGAAGTTTTTTCCCTCAAATTGCTCCGATTTTAATAACATCTAGTTAAGACTCATAAATCATTTATCTTTGTAATTTAGACTTTCCCCTGTTTTCTGGGGTTTATATAAATCAGTTGCTATGGATTGGTTTACTCACATGTGATGTGATACAGCCCATTTCTTTTTTGCTTTTATGTGGTTTCTGGTATTCTTGAAATAAGTAAAGATTAGTTTAAATCATTGGCATTTAATTTTTATTTACTTTTCCTGTTCTTTAAAATTACATGTATTAATAGCAGAACTCAACAAAATAACATATTAGATATAGAACACTTATGTAGAATCTTTTTGGTGAGTAATGAAATTTTACTAATTATGTTTACTTACCCTAATATTTCAAGATGATTTAGTAACTTGCCATGAAACAGATTTTGTAAGCACTACATACTCTGAAATATTTCTTTAATAAGGTTAGTTTCCTGGGCACTTTGGCACCTTGCTTCTTTTTTCCTGCAGAGCATTGGTGCAGGGGTGTGTGTGTGTGTGTTCTTAAATAGCTATTATTATCAGTTTTTCCTCTGAGACTCTAGGGACAGTAAATAACTAGTAGAAATTTCTGGTTTTGGAGCTGAAGCTATGTTTATAGTTGTATATACTCTTCATCTCATCTATCTCTCCCAATAATGCCTGCTATTTCAAGTGAATATAGATTTATATTTTCTCTAATATTCTAGAAATCTTTATTCTCATATTTTTTCTTTATTTTTAATTCAGTGGCCACTAGCCATGTTCTAATTATATTTTTGAACTTTGCTGATGAAATGTGCTTTGTAGTTTTAGGAACCCCAAGACTGTTTTTTAGGGGTATATGTGATTTTCTTAGGAATGTTAGAATGAATATTATAGAAAAAATAGATAATTTTTATAAGTGGAAACTAAGGCCTAGAGCTTTGACTTTCCTAGTTAAGTTTGAAGGAGAGGATTAAAACTCAGATTTCTTAGCTTAAGTCCCTATATACACTCATCCTATAGTGCTCACAGCTTTTTTTTTAAATTAGATAAATTCGGTAATGGAGTAATGCTTAAGAATCTACTTAAAATAACTTATTTTCCAAAAGTACAAATGGATTTTTGTAGATCACATTTATTTATTGGTGATTCCTTATACAGGATTTGACTATGAAACTAGTAGCAGTGACTATTTATTGTTTACCTAAAATCAGATTGTGTACTAAGCCTACCTGAGCTTACCTGCTATGTGACTTTTTCCTTAAAATAATTTTATTATTGTAATACCCACTTAAAAGATGAAGAACCATTAAATAGAGTTGTTAAATAATTAACTCAAATATCAACTAAATAGTGATGAGAAAGAGGCCAAGTTGGGAATTGAAACAAGATTAAGTTATTATCCTCTGTTGTTAAACATTATAGTACATGGCACTGCTGGAGAAATTGAGGGAATTTTCTTTTTGATAACACTGGTATAACATACCCAGGAATCATAAATAGAATTATTAATATAAATGCATATTTATATTTTCACTTCATTTACCTTTATAAACAAATATATATTGGTCAATTACTGTCTGTCAACATTTGCATTTAAGCACAGCTTATTAAATGTTGGGGATATAAAGATGATTTAGACACATTCCCTACCCCTTTATTAAGGGAGGGATAAAACAATTAGTTTTGCCAATTCTTTTGATGGGACTTTACTTTTTTGATGCTTTACTGGGTTTATTATGGATCTTGATTATTAAGAGAGTTATATGGGTAACCTATTCATTAGTGGTTCCCTCCAGTATTGGTTTGAACTCCTGAGTTTCCAGTGGGTTTTTCTTACCTATGTTTGCTATGGGGCAAGTGTTTATACAGCAAGAGCCTTCTAAAAATTGCTTAACAAAAGCTGCCTGTGTACTTAACTGGAATTTACTTTAAACTCCTAAGTATACTGCAACCTATTTTTTAAGTTTAAGTTAAGCTGGTTAAGAACTTTACATAAAAGTACAGAATAACAGAGCAGGCATGAGATAAAAGTTCCTTTAGTGAGTTTTTCTAGCAACCTACATGTTCCAGTCAAGAGAAACTGTAAAAATCTTATGACAGGCAAGCTTGTAGAAGTTCTTCCTTTAGTCTGGTTTCTTTTAACATCTGAATTCTATGGTTAAACTAAGTCAGTAAATGTGACAGGTTTCTTTGTCAGACTCTGCAAACTGGCAGCTATTTTGTTAAATTTTATGATTATAAATAGCTTGTAATTGTTACTTGAATAGTCTATTTTTAATCTTACAACACGTCCCCAGGGGAAAAAGAGGTAGCCATTATGATTGATAGACAGACAGACAGACAGACATAGTATGGCTAGAACTCTAGGCTAATTTTAGGATTTTCTTGGGCATGTCTAGAATACCCCTTAAGTAGCCAGAATTTAAGGACAGGATTTGTAATGCCTCCTAATTCTCAATTTTTACTGGGTATAGAAATAATTACTATTTTATTCATAGAGCTAATCGTTTCTGAATGATTGATTCATCATGATGAATCAGATACAAATTTTCTGTTCCAGTACTCACTAATAGTCAGTCGTGGAGTTATATCGTCTTTTTATAATAGGTATATAAATTCAACTGTATGTCTGTGATAAAAAGATTGCAAGAGAAACAGGTAGGGGGAGAACACTTCAACTAGAGTGGGTGATTCCCATTTAGTGGGAATAAACAAATATCCTTGAGTAATATGAGAAGGGAGCCATAAATCTGGTCTTACCTACATTGGTCTCTATTCCTGTTTGTGCTTTAGTATAAGTAATTGGCTACTGAATTCCTGAATTCATTTATTTCAGCTTGTGCTCACCATAAGACCTAGCTATCTTTTCCAATGCTGAACAGAAGTCTTAATGTTTTGGGTTAGGTGTGCTTTCCACCATATCACTCTGAAAACTGTCATTTGACACAGTTATTTAGAGAACAGTTTTAGTTTTATTGAGGTCACTAAACAATTTTGCATAGTAATGTTTGCTTGGAGTTTATCCCTCTTAACTGTTTTGATTTAGAACCAGATACAGTCTTGTTTCATTACATCTAGACAAATGGTTTATTTTGGTTATTTAATGTTAGTAAATAGTTTTTCCTTTTTGAAGAAAACTGTTTATTAAAAGATTATGATTTTCCTCTAAAGTCAATAGATAATTTGTGAACCAGTTTAATGTTTCTTTGAATTTACAAAGCAAGACATTAGCCTGAGTGCAAATTAGCAATCTCAGAATGGCCACAAGTGTCAGTGTTTGCCTGCCTTACTTTTCTCCTCCAGTTTTTACCAAGTTAGGCAGCAGATACTCATGTTGCTTAAGAATTTCTTAGAGCTTTAAAACAAACCTAAATTTAAATGTCTTTTTCAGGACCAATTATAGACACCTTTATCTGCTTTAATCCTTGCAAACTATTAACAGTAAGCATTTAAAATCATCAGTGATTTGGCAAAATACTTTATTATACGTGTATATTCTTTGGTTTCTCTGTAGCATAGCTATTTCAGTCAGGAATATTCTTGGTTAGAGATTGGTTCTCAATGGGGGTGGTATTGGAGGTAGTAGTACTGCTTTTAAGGAAGTATTCTAGAAGTTTGTGAGAGTGTTTCTGGTTACTAGAATGATTTAAGGGCATTTAGTGAGTGAGGCCAGGGTAGGTAGTAGTCCTGTAGTTTGTGGAACGGTCTTTGTAAACAAAGACTAGTTCTGTGTTCTGCAGGACTTCTGACTTTCCTACTGGATATCTGTATGGATGAAAGACCTTTATAATTAAGTGAATCTAAAACGTAATTGAAATATAAAGTATATTTTGCACAGTTTTAACATGCACTAAATTCTTTAGGAATGTAACTGGGAAGCTTATATTTTAAATTGTTCTGAACTTGGCCAGTAGTGCACCATTTCAGAAACCAAATGATGTTCATGGTAATTAAATCACCAATACAATATACTAGTCTGTGGGCATTTGTAATTGTCATATTCACTGTGACTTTATGAGTAGATAATTAGCATCTGGTTAGTTCATTATGTCTTAATCATGTCTAAAACTTACATATTAAAATACATATTTTTATCAAATTTCTTTTTAAAAATTTCTTCTTTGTATTAGTATAGTGATTTTAAAAAATAGATGTGTAGATTGATTATATTACCTTTGTGTTTTCTTTCAGGTACTTAGAGGGGGTCAGTGTAAAGTATTTTTTATATAAAGGGGATGTATTAAATTTGAAAGGGCTGTGATGACTGCTGGGTCAGCATCTTTGAATAAATTATTTCAGACACTTTTCCCCCCAACTCCCTGCAAACCCAATACATTGTTGGTATTTAAAAACGTTAACACTATTAATTTATTACACAGTATAATAAACAATTTGTAAATCAAGGTAGACATAAAATATTCAAACTAAAAACTCCATTAAAACTGCACAAAGAAGCGTAATTAACCCAAAATAAGTTATTAGTATCAGAAAATATTCCTTAATTTAATAACTGTAATAGATAAGAAAGTAAGTGTTGGAAGTAAGTAAAAGGATGTTTTCCCCAAAGGGCTTCTTTGAAGGAAGAAGGGAGCATTGAGTATACTTGATTCTAAATTCTTGTAGCTATATTCAGTATAATTGTTTATAGTCTGATTAAAAATAGGGACTTTTATATAACGAAACTTTGCAAAGCAGAAAAGAGTCATGCAAAGGTTATAGGATAATGGAAAGGTAATGTTTGATTATTGTTTTATCTCTGCGACACCCTTATCCCATTCTTGGGCTTTGTAAGGGATTCACTTACATTCAGCAAATACATTGAGCAATTTTTATATGCAGGTTACAGGGGGATGTGAGATTCAGCATTAGGTTCCTTTCTTTCAAGAATTGATAGCCTTGATGTAAAATAACTGGAAATAAATGTTATATAGTTATTTATATTTTTGCCTTCATGTAAAAACTCTTATGACATCTGTTATGATGGTGTCACCCAAATTTCACTAGGTTTTGATACTTTTGGTCTTTCCTGTTGTACTTGGTTAGTATTACATTTTTATCCTTAATTTCTTATGAAGTTCCAATATTTTTAATCTCCTCTAAATAAGATGAGATCTCACAGAAAATACAGTTGCTGAGTTTTAGCAAGCCAAAATAAAATGAATGTTCTTGTATTTGTTTTTATCCTCCTTTTATCTCCTTGATTATTTACAAATAATATTATCTATTTCTTTTTCATTAATTTTCTCATAGTTGACTTCTTTATCTATATTTCCTTCCCAACTTTTTACAGAATTTGTATTTATTAGTATTTCTAGAATTTATGATGTTCCAGAAAACACTTAAGTTGACTGTTTTGTTTGTGTGTGTGTGCGCGTTGGTGGAGGTTCAGGTAGTTAGGTCTCTGTTACAGTGTGCCTTCCTCAGTCAATGTATTGAATCAGAGTAAAGGTTTTCTTTTAAAACTTACAGTATTGCTATTTCTCTTTCTAGCTGTATTACCAGTAACTTTTACTCTGTGATTCCCCCAAACAACCAAATTAATAACAGATTTGAAAACACATACCCTTTGATAGAAGGAGCTGGGCAGGGAATATGTTTTTATTCACATAGAACAAAAGAAAGCAAGTTTATATGCCAATATCATTATACCGTCTTCTTTGAAGAAACCCATATTGGATTATGTCTTCACACTTGATCAGTTAATTAGACATTAAAGTTGTACTATAATCACATTGTTCTTAGTGAAAAGGTATTGCTTACATTAGAAAAATGGAATTTCAGAGCAGAATTGGACCTCTGAGGTCATCTAAGAATTGATTTTCCTCGTTTTACAGATGAAGTAACTAAGACTCTAAGAGGTTGTGGTTTTCTCAGTGTTCCATACTTAATGCAGCAGAGCCAAAGCTAGAACCTAGATCTTGAGCAAATGCCTCTAGTTACATCAGTGTATTTATTCTTTTAGTTCATGGACCCATAAGTTACACAAATGATGTTGTGGATCATCTACCTTACCCACATCTTTCTGCCACTATAAAAATAATTCTGCCAGTTTTAAATGAAGAAAGATAGTGCTTTTATTAAACTTCAGAGAGATGTATAAAAGAATTGTTCGCTCGTGCCAGAAGATATGAGATCATTATAGACTTTGATATTAAAAGAGATCAATGCACATTCTTTGAATTGTCACTAATTGCAGTTCTATGATAAAACATTTCAACTACATTCACATGGATGTCATCAGACAAATAAATGAATAAATAATCAAGATATCAGATAAATAAATGAAAAAAAGGACATTTTCCTATATGGACGAATACTTCTTTTAAAGATTTTGTAGTCTAACTCTTTTTCTCTCTTTTGATTAAAATTTTATTTGCTATATTCTGGGTTTTCCATAGAAATGGAGCCAATACGATCTGTGTCTATATCTGTTTATAATTTATGTAATAAATCTCTTTGTGTGTTATATATATGTGTAAAGAAATTTAGTATATTATTAGTATTAGTATGTTAGTAGGTTTATAGTATATATATATATAGTGTATATAAAGTGATTTATTATAAGAAATTAGGTCAGACAGTTATAGAGCCTATAGAGTCCCAGGATCTGTTGTCAGTAAGCTGAGAGTGCTTTCTCTCTTACTCTGCCTTTTTGTTTTATTCAGACCTTCAGTGAATTGGATGAGGCCTACCCACGTTAGAGCTGGCAATCTGCTTTATGCAGGCTAATGATTCAAATGTTAATCTCATTCTAGAAATACCCCCACAGCCACACCCAGAGTGTTTAACCAAATATCTGGGCACCCCATGGCTCAGTCAAGTTGACACATTAAAATTAATCATGGTAATTGTCTTCATTCATCTTATTGCCAGCTAGAAGAATGTGCACTTGATTCAGTGATGCATATAAAAACTGGCTCAGCATGCCAAACATTTTAGAATGTGTTTAGTGAATCTGTGGAGATAAGATTTTCATGATCCCCCTAATTCTTCCTCCAATTTTTAACAAAATTTACGTACAAATCTCTCTTTTTGTGCAATCTGTTCACTTTTGAACCAGCTTAATTTTCAGTCAAGAAAGCATTCAAAAGAATGATGCGTGGAAAACTGGTGTTAATTTAGGTTTTTAATTGATAAATATCTTGCTTTTTTGTAATGTTACTGATTGGCACCTATGTATTCCAATTTTGTCTGTGACTATAAAGAAAATGAATATTATATTCCCAGGTCAAAGTTTTACTTACTGTGATTACATTTGGGTATGAATGGAATTTTTCTTTTTCCTTAATTGAGATTAAAATATTTATTTTAGCCTAGGCTTTTTGTATTTCAGGTAGCAGAAACTCACTCAAGTCTGCTTAAATAAGAAAAAGAAATACATTATAGTGCTATAGGAATATTTTATAAGACCCAAGACTGAGAAGTATAAGTTAGCCTTTAAAACAACACAGAAATTGGAAAACTATTAGGAGTCAAGGAAGCTTTTCTCTGTTTCTGTCTGGTGCCACATGGTTACTTGTCACTTTCTGTGTCTGTACATAATAAACTCTCTGACTCTTTGTGTATATAGCCATCCTCATAGCTAGCAAGCCCACATATAACTGCAGTTCAGTTTGCTCAGCGTATCTCAGTATGGATTTCAAACTTCCAGGGAGAGAAATCTGACTGGGTAAGCTTAGTTCATGTATTTGTCCCTTGTGAGCATAGATACTTCTGAGAAAAGGGACCTCACACTCTGAGCAGATATCCCTCAAAGAGTCTACTACAATTTATAATTGGACTTTATTCTTTTAAGCATATTTTGTTTTGTTTGTTTTAAAATATTTTGGTAAAGTATATATAAAATTTATCATTTTAACTATTTTTTAAGTTTATAATTCAGTGACACTGACTACCTTCACAATGTTGTGCAACCATCATTGCTACTCATCTTGAGAACTTTTTATCATTCCAAGTTGAAACTGTGTACCCATTAACCCATTAAAACTTCCCGTTCCCGTCTACTTCAAGCTTCTGGTAACCACTTTTCTACTTTCTGTCTGTGAATTCGACTACTCTAGGTACCTCATATTAGTGGAACGGTAGGGTATTTGTCCTTTTATGTCTAGCTTATTTCATTTAGCATGTTTTCAGTGTTCATCCACGTTGTAGTATGCATTAGAATTTTATTTCTTTTTAAGGCTAAATGACATTCTATTGTATGTACCTAATTTTGTTTATCCATTTATCTTTCAGTGTTGACATTTGGATTGTTTTCACTTTTTGGCTGTTGTGACTAATACTGCTATGAACCTGGGTATACAAATATTTGTTCAAGTCCTTGCTTTCAGTTTTTTGGATATACACTCAAGCAGAATTGCTTGATTGTATAGTAGTTCTTTAATTTTTTGAGGTACTGTATGGCAGTACTATTTTTACATTCCTACCAGCCATGCACAAGAGTTCCAATTTCTCTATATTCTTATCTATGCTTATTATTTTTTTTTTTTTGGTGGTCGATGTTGTTTTATTTTATTACTGTTTTTTGATAATAACCATCCTAATGAGTTTGCAGTGGTGTCTTGTGGTTTTTGATTTGCTTTTCCCTAATGATTACTGAGGTGTCCAGTGTATTTTCATGTGCTTATTGGCTTTCTGTATATCTTCTGTGGAGAAATGTCTGTTTAAGTCCTTTGGCCATTTTTAAATTGGCTGGTTTATTTTGTTATTGAGTCGTAGGAGTTCTTTATATAGTCTGGATATTAATTTCTTACTATATATTTGGTTTACAAATATTCTTCCCATTTCATGAGTTGCTTTTTCACTGTGTTGATAGTGTCTTTTGCGCAAAAGTTTTAAATTTTGATGAAGTTCTGTTTATTTTTTCTTTTGTTACCTGTACTTTTGGTTTCATATCCAAGGAATCAATGCCAAATCTGGTGTCATGAAGCTTTTTCCTCTCTGTTTCTTGTAAGAATTTTATAGTTTTAGCTTTTAAATTTAGGCCTTTAATTCATTTGAATTAGTTTTTGTATATGGTATATTATAAACTAATGGTCCAATTTTGTTCTTTTGCGTGTGGATATCCAGTATTCCCAAAGTCTTTTCATTTGTTGAAAAGACTTGTCCTTTCCTCGTTGATAAGGAAACGTCTTGGCACCCTTGTCAAAAATTAGTTGACCATATATGCAAGAGTTTATTCTGAGCTTTCTTTTCCGTTCCATTGATTGATATGTTTGTCTTCATGCCAGTACCACACTGTTTTGTTTACTGTGTTTTTGTAGTAAGTTATGAAATCTGGAAATTTCAGTCCTTGAACTTGGATATTTTTCAAGATTAGTTTGGCTATTTGGGGTCTCTTGAGATTCTGTGTGAATTTTAGGATGGATTTTTCTTTTTCTGTAAAAATGTTGGTGTTTTTATAGGGACTGTGTTGAATCTATAGGTTTTTTCAGGGAAATCTTAATTCTAGCCTATGAACATAGATTTTTAAAAATTTTTTGTATCTTTAATTTCTTTCAGCAGTGTTTCATAGTTTTCAGTGTATAAGTCTTTTGCTTTCTTGGTTAAAATTTTTCTTAAGTATTTTATTCTTTTTAACGCTTTGTAAATGGAATTGTTTCTTAATTTACTTTTTGGATACTTTTTGGATAGTTCATTGTCTGTGTACACAAAGAGCTGATTTTTCGTGTGTTGATTTTGTATTCTGCAACTTTGTAGCATTTGTTTGTAACTTTTCTCTGTGGCATCTCCTGGCTTTTCTACATATCAATATCATCATTGGCAAATAGAATTAAGTTTTCTTTTGTTCCCCAAGAGATGTTGTGTCACTCTGTTGCCCAGGCTGGAGTCCAGAGGCATGATCATAGCTTCCTGCAGCCTTGACCTCCTGGGCTCAAGTGATCCTTCACCTTAACCTCACAAGTAGCTGGGACTACAGGGGTAACACCAATACGCCTGGCCAACAGAGATAATTTTACTTCTTTCTTTCCAATTTGGATGCCTTCTCTTTCTTTTTCTTGCCTCATTTCTCTGGCTAAAACTTCCAATGCTATGTTGACTAGAAGTGACAAAGGTAGGCGTCATTGTCTTATTCCTAATCTTAGGAGAAATGCTTTAAGTCTTTCACCATTGAGTATAATGTTAGCTGTGGGTTTTTCATATGTATCCTTTATTATGTTGAGGACATTTCCTTCAATTCCTAGTTGGTTGAATTTTGTTGTTGTTGTTGTTAAAAGGTGATTGCATTTTGTCAAATGCTGTTTTTCTATCAATTGAAATGATCATGAGTTTTTTTCCTTTATTCTGTTAATGTAGTATATATCACATTGATTGATTTTCATATGTTGAACTGTCCTAACATTCTCGGAATAAATCTGACTTGGTCATGGTATGTATCCTTTTAATGTGCTGCTGAATTCAGTTTGCTAGTTCTTTGCCTATTCTCATACAAAGAGTGTTTCTTTATGGAAAGAAGATGGCTTAACAGTTAGTAGTCCCACTTTGTTTTTGGCACTGAGCTGAAAACATAAAGACAAATACTCTTGTACATTACAAATTACTAAATATGTATGTAATTGTATTTATAATTTTAACTTTCATTTATTTATATTGTTTGTTTATTTTTACCAGTCTCCTCCATTAAATTATAAGTCCCATGAGGGCAGGGACCTCATTGCTCTTGTTTTTACTTCTGTATTCCCATTTTATTATTTGCCACATAATATGCTTTCAATAAATGTATGTGAAATGAATGAGTGCTGTTTAATTCTCTTGATAATCCTGTGTGATAGTTATTTTCGCCATCTTCTTTTAACAGATAAAAACAATTTACTCAGCGTAATAGTGGTAAATCAGTGATTCAAAGGCAAATGGATTTGTTTTAGTGTATGTAGATTAAGCACCTGCCATGCACGTGGCTCTGTGTCAGGCTTTGGAGGAGTAATAACCCTTGACCTAAAGTAGTTACGGTCTGGTTGGGGAAAGCAGACAAGAATTATATAGCATAATGAGGTGTTATGATCTGAATGTCCCACAAATTTATATGTTGAAACTGAATCCCCATTGTGGCGGTAGTAAAAGGTGAGAAGTGATTAAGTCGTGAAGACAGAGCCCTCATGAATGAATTAGTGCCTTATAAAAGGGCTGGAGGGAACTTGCTTAGGCCCTTTGTTGCCCTTCTACCTTCTACCTTGTGAGGACACAGTGTTGATCCCTCCAAAGGATGCAACGACAGGACCCATCTTGGAATAAGAGAGAGCTTACTCCCACCCGACGCCAGACCTGCTGGTGCCTTGATCTTGGACTTCCCAGCCTTCAGAATTATGAGAAATACATTTCTATTTATAAATTTTCCAATCTGGAGTATTTTGTTGTAGTAGCACGAATGGACTAAGATATAAGCGATTTGATGGAGGTACATACAGAATACTGAAAGGGCACATGGGAGGAACATTTGCATTATGGAAAGAGAGAATGAGGAAGGAGAGAAAGTAAAGTTTGCTGAGGAAATTTTTCAAAACAGAGGTAATGACGTACAGTATTTAGAAGCATAGGCATTGGAATAAAAAAGGCTCAGATTTATTCTGCTACTTATTAGCCATGTGACCTGTGGCAAGTCACTTGGCTTTTTCAGCTTAATTTTTCTTATCTATAAAATAGATATATTATCTACCTTAATCAGTTTGTTTTGAGGTTGGATGATAGAACATGACCTAGCCATTTAAATTGTTACATCTTTGGAAAGGGTTGCTGGGCTTAGGCAAGGAAAGAGAAGATTATTTATTTATTTTTAAATTCCAGAGCCCCTTATGTTTAAAGGGAAAGAAGTGCTGTGCTTTCTAAATATGTGAACCATTTTCTGTGTTGCCAAATACTGTGTTCATATGCCTCCGGGTTATAACAAGTCTGAAAAAAAAGATTGTGCTTACGATTTGTGTTGAAGTGTTTCGCTTCTGAAATCTTTTGTGTTTTTTAGCCTCATTGTAATATGCCCCAGAATTGCTGCAACAGGTTTCCTTACTACAACAGGTTTTCCAAAACACTCTTTAAAAAAAAAAAGAAAAGACCTATTCAGTATATTATACTTAGAAATTCACATGCTTATTTAAACATCCTCATATTTGGGAATTCTAATTATCAAACTGATATTTCATAGGAATAAGTTACTTTTTCAATAAAGGCAAAGGCATACAAGGGTATAGTTTATATTTATGTAATTTTTAAAGCATGTGACTTTTGCTCATTAATACAAGTCAGAAAAGTAAATTATAAACTCCTAGAGTCTGCATATATATTCTGTGTATTTTCTTCATTAAAAGTTTTCAGTATTTCCCTGTTTCATCTAAACAGAACTTTTCAAAATTAACTAAATACAATGTATTCTATTTCAGACACTTGCTACAAATATTTTTTTCTTATGATATTAGATATTTTTCCTACTTGTTTAAGCAACAGATACTCATATTTTGTCTCCCAGTACCAGAAGATTTTAGATTATCTTGTTTGTTAAAATAAGGCAAGCAAGGATTGCTTGTAAACAGCATACTTTGTTTTGTCTTGTTTATGCTTTGCAAATACGATTCTATCACTTTTTTCCCCTTCCATTTTAATTCAGTTATTTCTTTTCCAGAATGCCTCAAGTCTTGGTGAAATTGTAATGCTCCTGACTTTTCAAGAGAAAGCAAGTTTTCCTCTCCAGTTAGCACAAGTTGTCAGCTCTTTTGGTTGTTTTGTGCTGATACCTTTCTTTTTCTGGCTGGGTAGTATTTTTTTCCCCAATCTAGGTATCTTTAAAATATAACTGTCAGTCTATTCTGTGTTATTGCCAAGTTATTATTCTTACTTCTTAATACATGCCGGTAATACTGCTGTGTAGCCTTTGAAAAACTATTTCACTTTTGTCTCTTCATCTTTAGAGTGGAGCAGGGTGGGATTGTATTAAGTGTTTTTGAGGTCCCTTATGCAGTGACTGCTATAACTGTATTTCAAAATAATGGAAATCAAAGTAGAATGTGCTTTTAGCTCTTGGGTGATGTTAGCTAGGGTGTCCTAGAAATGGCTATAAACTAATGGCATGATAAGCAAGGATCTTCCCAGTTTTCTTTCAAAAAGCTCTTTGTCTGCTGTCATGTCATAGCTGTATAACTCCGTGTGTGTATGTGTGTACTAACTCAAAAATTAAAGTAATGCTACTATAGGGACTTTGACAACTCGTATTTTCAATAAATCTAAGAAGATAATTAGATAAAATACTTTCTGTGACAGTTGACAGAAATTTGTCTCAACCTGTTGAGAGCAGAAAAGGTGTATATGGGGTGTGTAGTGTGGTGAGATGGGGAGTTTTAATGGCTCCTGTAATCAAGAATGGTTTGAGATAAAGTAGGCCTTGCAGGCCAGTAGAACTACACAGTGGCTAATGGGTTATTAAATATGAAATGTCCGATTTTGAATAAAAATGTGGTTTACTATATTTCAAACAAGAAGTAGTACAATTAATCAAAGTATGTGCCTAAACTACTGACACAGTCTTGCCATCTTCATGGTAGCTTTTTTATGCCAACAGCAAAGAAACTTGGAGAGCAAGTGGCAATGAAATTGCAAAAAGGCACTTTCCACAGCTTGTTGAGAATTGAATATTTTTCCTTGCAAGAAGTGGTCCAAAGCCTGGAAGATGTAGTCAGTTGGTGCAAGATCTGGTGAATATGGTGTATGGCAGTTTCCAAGTCGAGCTGCTCTAGTTTGAGTGATGTTGTTTGTGTGACATGTGGTTGACGTTATCTTGCAAGAGGATTGGCCTGTCCCTACTGACCTGTCTCAGCTGCTTAATCACAAGCATCCTCATAATTTCATCCAGTTGGTGAATTTGCTGTAATCAGTTGACCAGGTTTCATGAAGCTGTAGGGGATAATACTGGTGCTGGACCAACTAAACCAACACGATTAGCTTTTTTTGCTGAAAAAAAGCTTTTTTTGGACTGTGTTTCGGCACTTGATCTTTATCCAACCATTGTGCTGAACACTTGCAATTATCAAAAAGAACCCAGTTTTCATCATGTGTAACAATATGGTATAGAATGTTTTGCCTTTATGTTATGACAGTAAAGAAAGCCAAGCTTTGAGATGATTTCTCTTTTTACGCTTGTTTCATTCACGTGGAACCCATCTGTCCAGCTTCTTTGCCTTGCCGACAACTTGTTTTAAATGGTCCAATATTGTTGGAATAGTAATGTCAAACCTTGATGCTGATTCATGTGTAGGTTGAGATGGATTTGCTTCCACTACAGCCTTCAGCTCATCGTTATCTTCCTCGTTCTCAGGTCACCCACATGGCTCATTTTCAAGATTAAAATCACCAGAATAGAACTTTTCAAACCATTGACTTACTGTGCATTCATTAGCCACATCCTTCCCAAACACTTAGTTGATATTTCGAACTGTCTGCACTGCATTGGTTCCAGAACAGAACTCATATTCAAAAATAGTATGAATTTTTGACTTATCCATGGGTTCATGAAAATTACTACAAAAAATTTTGAAAGATAATTACAAGCCAAAAGTGCATTTGAAAGAATGAGGATGTACCTTCACAATTACAAAAACAAAAGAAGTGTCAAAGTGGAATGTCAGAGATATCAACTGTCAAACATAGTACTTAAGGAAATCGGACATTCCATACTTAACAACCTAATATAAGAGGTGTTGTATTCCACCTCTTTTCTTGCATTTTAGCTTCATTCTCTCCTTCTGCCAGTCAGTTTTTCTCTATGAGTGAAGGAATATATGATCATCCATAATTCTAGGCATATCTCCTTGTAGCCTTGTGATGTATGAGCCTTTCCACCTAGCTCTAGTTTATAAAAAAGTAATCTGAGGGAAGAAGGACACTTGATTGGCCTAGTTTATAACATGTACCTTCCCCGGTGACCAGGCAATAGGATTTATTGCCAGGAAGGAGTGGTTGGGTCATCAAGCAAAGATTGCTTACTACACAAACAGAAAATACCCATTATTGGTATTTAAAGGGATCAAGTTTTGAGCTTCTTCAAAAGTATACAAAAATTCCTAAGGGTTATAATTTGTAATGGAAAAGGTTTTTTTTTTTTTGCATTACTTACGTATGCTTGCACCTTTTGCCTGACACTTGTTATAAAAGCCATACTCTTTGGTCATATATTAATATTATAGGTATATTTCAGTAGTCAAGTGGATCACTTTTGGTTTGTGTAGTTCTTTTTGTATGTACATAATGTTGTATTCTGGTGATTTAGTCCACTGTATTCCAAAATAAGAAGGTATTTGATTTGGTTCTATCCAGATTTACAATCAAATGTGGACAGAAGATGCCTGCCTATGTGTGTGTGCATTGTTCTTCCTGTCTCATTTCCTTTATTTTTCCTCTCCTTTGTATTTGCAGTTAGACCATACTCCCAGGAGATGGTATTTATTATACTTATTAGAATAGATAAGTAATATGATTAAAGTTCACTGTATTACTTTATTATAATGTCTAGTTGATTTCTCTTTATGTAGGAACTTGGCATAAGAAGCTAACATTTCTTTAGTTGGATTCCTATTTAATGATTATTCCTTGGTTTTTGATTTTTAAAAATCTAGATGCAGTTCAGTTCAGCCAACATGTGTTGAGTACCTATTAGGCTCTGGGTACTGGGATTACGTGTCCCCAACATGGATTTAGAAACAAATATAATCAGAAAATTTCTTCACATTATAGTGATATTAAATATTTGATATGCTTTCCACCTTAATTATGACTCACCTTATGTTTAAATTTTTTTATTTTGGAGAAAGATGTCCATATTTTAAGTAAGGTTGATGAATTTTTACAAACAATACATCCATGAAGCCAGCACACAAAATGACTCAATATTAAATATAGCAGTATATAACTAAATGTATAATAATGAGAATATTGGAAAAATATTTACTGTCCTCAGGTACATATATATATATATTTATTTATTTATTTATTTATTTATTTATTTATTTTTTGGAGACAGAGTCTTGCTTTGTTGCCCAGGCTAAAGTGAGTGCCATGGCATCAGCCTAGCTCACAGCAACCTCAAACTCCTGGGCTCAACTGATCCTCCTGCCTCAGCCTCCCAAGTAGCTGGGACTACAGGCATGCACCACCATACCCGGCTAATTTTTTTCTATATATATTAGTTGGCCAATTAATTTCTTTGTATTTATAGTAGAGACGGGGTCTCGCTCTTGCTCAGGCTGGTTTTGAACCCCTGACCTTGAGCAATCCGCCCGCCTCGGTCTCCCAGAGTGCTAGGATTACAGGCGTGAGCTATCGCACCCGGCCTATTTATTTATTTTTAACTTCAAGGAGTTTTTACTAGTTGCCACTGTGGCTATTTATTGTTTTTTCTAATAAAGAATGGTTTCTGTGACATTCTAACTGAATGCCATGAATATCTAAGCACTGTATTTGCTTCTACGTTGAAGTGAAAGTATTTTTTTCTGTTGGTACTAATTTTTATAGTCATTTATTTAAAAAAATATACTGTGGTGAAATGATTTTAGTATATGAAATCTCAAATTTTTGACAGGAATGTAGTATAATTACAATAAATATTATTTAGCAATATTTCCTTGGAAATGTTTTCTGTGATGCTGATATTGATTTTTATTATTATGGACTCATGTAACTCCCTGATATTTATCAAATTTCCTTCTGTTAAGTACAACTAGAGTAAAATCTTTATGAATTCATAGTTGTTAAAAAATTTTCATTTGCAGCTTTCTTTAAAGAAAAATGTGTTACTAAAAATTAGTGTGAATGATAGAAACTATTGCACTAATGACAGACTTATGGCGTATCTTAAGCATTTCAGAGGCATCTGTTCCTGAGTATATAATTGATATACTTCAACATTTAGCATATTTTCTTGCACATATTACATGCTCAGTAATGAGTTGAGATTTGTTATTTAGTTTTTAAGATACTCTCATCTGCTCTTAATTCAAATGTAACAAATTTCATATTTACAAACGTGATTTTTTTATAGGCATTTATTTGAAATGCTTGTTTTTTTTTATGCCCTCCAAAGTAGCGTTGTTTAGATTTTTCTAACATGAAGTCATTTATTCATTTTTATATCATATTTATATCATTTATTCATTTTGAGATGGTTTAAGAGAAAAAGGTTGACTTGATTTTAAAACAGGTAATGACATTTCTGAGAATATTAAAATTGTCACCAATTAAGCAAATCATTAAAAAATTATGTTCTTACAGTAACTTCTATATGTTAACTGTTTAAATTTAGGAGAGTTTTTTTTTTAACAACTCTTAGGGTCATAGCATGTTCAGTGGAGTAACTGAGTGAGAGAAGCAGAAAGAGCATAAGAGATAAGAGATTTTTTTTACAGTAACTAAAGTGTTGAACTGTTATGTAAAGGAACTTTGATGTCATGTATCAATTTTAATTCTTTTAAAGGAGGGTGCATCTGCCCGTAAGACTCAGACTCCTGCAGCCCAGCCAGTACCAAGACCAGGTAAAAATGTAAAACTTAGTGTTCCCCCCCCCCCCCCAAAATGATGATAACAGTGCCCCCTCCCCTTTTTGGTATGTATAATACTTTGAAGAAATTGAAATTTTACTTAAAATACATTAAAAAGTTATTTTTCTTCAGATTGTCGATATTGCTTAAGCGGATCTCAAAACTGTGATAATGTACATAACATGCTTGTGAAACTTCAGTCAACACCATTAATAAAACTTTATATTCTTAGAAAAACTTAAAGAAGTTAAAATGAAAACCATGTTGAATTATTTATTTTCCTATACTGCATTAAATAGCTCAACTGGATTTTGTAATATTCTTTACTGTAATAATATTTTCCCTAATTTGATTCAAAGATTCTTAATAAAATAGATTATAAAACACTGCTTTTGAATAATGAACTTATAACATAAGAACATTTACTTGACTAAATAAGTATAGTCGAAGAGTTAAAATTTTTAAGAAAATGTTTTTATTTTGGTTAAGACTTTATTACAGATGTTTTAATAGGCTGTTTATGTATATTCATCCTCTCACCAATTCCCTGTCCTAGTTCCGTGAAAGTACATGCAGATGTGAGTTTTTTTCCAACAAAAGCACAAAATTATAATTTTAATAGACTGATATGCTCCTTTGATGCTTGCAATTTCATATATCTGTTATTGAGTATATTAAATTCTGTACCATTTTAAAAAAATGTGTTAAACAATGGTAGTATTAAAGTTACTATGGAAAGATTTTCATCCCTTCTTCCTAGTACCTAAAAAGATTGATCTTTACAGATGCATGTAGATACCAACACTGTATTTATTTGAGGTCTTTTGAGTTTGATTTTGGTTTTTGTTGTTTGTTTTATTTTTACATTTAGCACAATTTCAGTGTGATGCTGTACCACCTTTTTTTTTTTAGCCCCATCAGTGCTGTTGAAAGTGAGTATAAAGAAAATAAAGAATAGGAAAGGCACAGGCAAGAATTTAACTGGGCAATCTTCCCCATAAATTTGATGGTATCAGTAGTGCAGATTTGGAATGTGGAATTTTTTTTTTTTTTTTTTTTTTTGAGGAGAAGGAAAGAGGAGTTTATTAATTTGCCAGCCAATGAGGAGGTTGGAAGATTCCTGTCTCAAAATAACAATGTCCTTGGATATATTTTTTCCCACAGTATGTTCGTACACAGGCAAATTCTAAAATGTAGTTTATAAATATTATTTCTGAAAGCACTTCAAAAGTATGGTGTTAAGATTATGTGGGGTATATGTTGGAGTGATTTTGCAGTCAATTTCACTATGTCCTGAACCCGTATGTCCATACTGCCCTTAGACATGGCTAGTATTTCCTTTCTTTTTGGATAGTTGGAGATCCTTTTCATTTTTATGTTTGAGTAGGAGTGGGGAAGAGGAGTGCAGATTGTATGTAATTTAGGTAGAGATGACTCTACCAACAGCCATCATTAGATTGTAAGGAGGAAGAATTCAATTCAACAAATACTATTTGAATGCCTTCCATGTACTAGGTTCTTTGCCAGAAACTAGGAGAAGCTAAAGGAGCCTTTTACAGGAAGGAAGAAAAAAGTGTAGAAAATAGGTATGGACAGATGTGCTTGGGCCCATTTCACTGCTTATGAAATGTAGGAATGTTGTGGAGGCAGTTGAATCACAGATACAGAATTGTTTATTTTCTTTGGAAGGGAAGGATGAGAGGTTACAGATTATCAATCTATAGAAGACTCATGAGAAATTCAGAAATGGCATAAAAGGGGAAAAATCACTACCTACGGATGCTTTCCCACTTTTGTGTTCTGTGATGTAAACTTGTCTCCATTTCCCATTTTCTCAAAATTAACATAGTAAGGAAAGGGGTTGGGGGAGGCACTGATACCTAAATAAATGATTTTGTTCAGGTGTGCCGGTGATAAAATGAAATTAAAGGGGCTAGGTTTTACTAGCCAGTTATGTGATGTAGTGGAAGATTATATGTAAAGGGGTTCTGAGTCTTTTTCAACTCTTATTAGTCTATCATACTTTTCAGTTACTCTGCCAAGGTACACTGAGGATTAAACTGATGGAAATTAATCTGAACTCTTAGTATCTCAGATATTCTGATGCTCATCCATGAAAACTCTCCCTTTTCTTTTTCCACTTAACCACTTGACATTCATAGTTCGACAGTTCTACCCTCCATTCTAAAAGAAATTAAGTTTTTAGCTCTTACTTGGCGAAAGACCTGATTTGAATAGGTGGTAATAGTTTGAAGTCTTTATTTGTCCTGATTAGTGTATTATTTTGTTGCAGAGATGTTAAATGTATCTGCTTATGGGGTGCAGCCCAGTTTTAAAGGGATATTGTTTAATATCTAGCATGTTCACCTGTATTATCTTTTTAAAATCTGAAAAAAATATGAATGCCCAAAATATATCTGGCAGTATAAGATGAAGGATTATAGAATTATAATTGTTGTTTGTTGGTTTAGAGTTTTAGATCATTTAGAAATGGGGGACTGAACCTCCTGTTCTCTCCTTGAGTGAGATAAATCAAGATGGATTCCGTTTTTGACCATTTAAAATTTTTTATTTCCCTTTTCATCAAATATTTTTTATTTAGTGCTCTTGTGCCAGACAAGTCCCTGGGTAAATTTAATGTTTTAAGGTGTTGACAGCTAAACACTTTAAACTTTGAAACCTCTAAAAATTCCCAACCTCTAAAAATTCATTTAGGGACTATGACTAACATGAGGCACATGTTTTCCAGTGGATTTAGAAATACAAGCATTTGATAAGCCATAGTCCTGGATGGACTTCACTGTCATTTCCTTTGTATAGCCGGATTAAATCTCTTACACATATCCCTATCTTTCTTCTCCCCTCTTTCTAATGCATACACAGTCCGTACTTTACTTTTTCAGCTTTAATTCTTCTAACTCACAGATCTTCTGAGATAATTAGTTGGCCAAAAGCTCTAGTTTATGTGCTTAATGCCACTCAGGTGAGATTAAAAGAGTTAGCCCCTCTATATTTTATACAGATTTCTAATGCTAGTCAATCATCCAATTTTATAACCTAGGTCCTGATCGAAGTACTTCTACTCTCATTTCATAGTTTTAAATATATGTGCTGATGATTTCCAAATTTTTATCTCCAATTCAGACATCTGTTATCTCTAGAATCTTACATTAACTGTCTGTGTAACATGTGGGCATGCCATCTGCATACTAAGATAAAAAACGTTTTTTCCTTGATATTTTCCCTGAGATCTCTTACTCCACACTCTTCTGTTTCTTTGTAAATAAGTGGCACTACCATCAGCTCCGTTTATGTAAAAAACTTAGGACTTACTTTTCATTTATCGCATTTCCTTCTTATCAGTGGGTTCTGTCAGATTTACCTTTTCTGTATCCGAGATTCGTCTATTTCTCTTTAACTCCACTACCATGACTCAAGTTGAAACTATCATTATTTTTGTAGACCAGCATATCTTAAAGTGTGGATTTTTGTAGACCAGCACATCTTAAAGTGTGGTTTGCAGACCAGTGTCAGTCTGCAGTCTTTTTATTTCTGGTCCCTAACAAGATACATATAGAAATGGAAGGTAAAATACTGTCATGGCATCTAACTACATGATCATTTTTCTAGAAATTCATTGTTACTGCTTTGGTTTGGAATTTAAAACAAAAACAAAAACTCATTCTTAACCACACACAATTTCAGTAGCACTACTGTAATAGTCCTAACTGTGCTTTCTGCTTTCAGTCTTACACTCCTTTTGATCCCTTGTCTAAATTCATCGTTTTTCCCTTACAGAAGATATGCCATGAAAATCACATCATGTTACTTTCTGGCTTAAAAGTTATAGGACTTTCAGATGGCACTTAAATACAAACTTAACATTGCATAAAAGGCCCCACTTGAATTGATCTCTGCATATATTTTTAACCTCATCTTTTGCCATTCTTCCATTCTTCTTCCCTATGGCTTACACATTTGCCTTGTTTCAATTCCACAAAACATAGTAGTTTCTTCCTGCCTTTGGCATTTGCCACATTCCTACCTCTTATCTGGACTGTTCGCCCACTTGTTCTTTGCAAGTTGGCTTCTTTTCATCCTTCAAATTTCATCTTAAATGTCACTTCTTTGAGAGGCTTTTTCTAAGCATTCTATCTAAAGGACACTTTTCTGCCAGTATATACTCATTTTGTTTCTTAATATGTGTTCAGATTTATTTATGTGTTTGTGTTTTTGTTTATGGTGTGGCTCCCCTACTCTACTGAAAGCTCTTTGAGGGCAGGGATTACTTCTCTTTTATTTGCCATTTAATAATAACCTAGCAGAGTGCCTCGTACATATAAGCTCTGAATAAATATTTCTTTATAATTATATTTGAAATCAAACAAAGCAACAATAATAATTTTTCTTATGGCTTATTCTTAGCTTGCAAATGGAGAGTGCATTTGCTTAAGTAGTGGTGGTGGTAGTAGCGGCAGCAGGTAGCATCAGCTGTAGCTGCAGAGCTCAGTAAATGGTAAATACGTGCCAAGAATTAACGTGCATTATTGTTTTAAAAATCTTCACAACAATATCAAGGTATAGGAACTATTCTCTCTCTTTCACAGTTGAGGAAACTGAGGCCGAGCAAAGTTAATCAACTTGCCTAGGAAGTGGCAAAATAGGGATATGAACTAAAAATCAGGAGTACAGACCCTTGCTGTTGATCACTATGTCATGCAAATTCCTTGTGTTATGCTCCCCACCCTGTAACCTTGACCCTCATTAAAATCAAGCTTGTCATTCGCAAGTTTGCCACAGCATCTCAGCCTTGGTCCCTAGATACTAGGGAATCTGTTTATATTCTTTTGCAGTTATCTGTAAACTTCTAAATTTTATTTTTAAATAAAAGCTTTTATATTTTGCCTTTTTCTTATATTGGGTCTTCTTAGCCTTGAATTTAGTAAATGTCTCCTCTCCTCTCTCTCCTCTCCTCTCCTCTCCTCTCCTCTCCTCTCCCCTCCTCTCCTCTCCTCTCCTCT